>OX463842.1:12137228-12400283 GCA_949825065.1 Odontocerum albicorne | reverse complement strand
AATTACTTTCACCCCGTTAATTTGGAAAAAAATCTTATCGTGGGGTAAGAAGAAAATATTTATGCATTTGAGATCTAACCCACATTCTTCCTTTTCTGTGAGTTTCAAGGAAATGAAAGACAAGAAAATTTAGACTCGATTGGTAACTTTAATCTTCCGATTCCCTGTGATGATTTTATTTAATTTGTTTTTAATCTCTTTTTTAAAGTTCAAGGCATCAGCTGTGCTTAATTTTATTCATTTTAGTAAGCTACTCGAATGTGTGGAAAGTAAGAGTATATTCAAGATACTAGATTTAACAGGAGTTCGAGAACACTTCATTCTTCTCATCCAAAACTTTGATATGGACGTATAAACATGCATTAATATCGAAACCGTTTAAAGTAGAAAACTGAGTACAACAGGGATATATTCTATCTCCAAAACTATTCAATATGAAAACTATTCAAGGTGAATATATCATACCTTAAATAAGTGGACTGGAGGAATAACATTATATGGAAGAAAAATCAGAAAATACCTGATGAAGCCACTATTGTGGTACCCAGTGAAAGATAACGGCAGAAATATAGTATATGGTAGAGTGGAAAATGAAATTCTCGACTTACGCATCAAATAAAAATATCTTGTTCATTAAACGCGCAAACACAGTAACAAGAAATAAGGAACTGCAAGACTTGGAACGTGTATATAAGTTTGTAGACCTGGGCTCTTTGATCACAAACAGGGGTTCCTTCGATGGCGAGAAAATGCAAAGGTTCCAGATAGTTCTGGAAAATACGAATCACCTGGAATTGATTTGAAAGAATCAAATTGATGTCTGTGAGATATGGTGCTGTAAGTAACTTTTGCGTATTCCATAGACTACCAGAAGAACCGATAGATCAATTATTGAAGACCTCGGGATTGAGACGCGTTTCTGTGTGTTATGTGCGAGAAAAATTTTATGATAACGTTCTCAAAGAGGTCCTCTTTTCTCTTAAGATTTTTAATTGAATTTATTAAAAATTCTCATTAATTTGGTTCAACTGAGCTTAATCAAATTCATGAACCTATGGTATATTATAGGAGTTACTCAATGCTCTTAGGTCATATAGTAATATATTATCATTTTTCGATCCTCAATTATTTGAGATTCGTTAACGAACCTTGATCTTGTATTATTCGTACTTTATAAAATATTGAATGCTCTTGTGGACTCACCTGTGATCTGGAACGAATTGATTTTAGGGGTCACTCTAGCTCTATTAGAAGACCTGCTTTGTTCAACGTAGAAACATTTAGTGATAACACATATTCTATTAAGCAATAGTGTGAATGTGCTGAAAGTATTGTATAATACGGTAGCAGACTCGGATGTGGACATATTTAGTTTACTGCTATCAGGATTTATAAGGATGGAAACTAAATTAACGGAAGAATGAATTTTTAACATGAGTTGAACTGTCAATGAGATGAACACTAGTAATTTAGATTTTTTTTAAATACCTGTTTTATGTGTGTTCGATGATTATTTTCCCGTAATTGTTATCTTCAAGAATTTATGTTGGGCGACTACTAAGGGGTATTACAACACTAAATTGATATAAAAAAAAGATCTACAAAAAAAACTACTCGTGTACTCACTACTGGAAATCACTTATCTACGGCGCCGACGACTTTCGTTGAATTTTTCTAATAATTTTATAAAAACCTCCTTAGTGAGTTGGTATTTAAATGCATTTGTAAGTCTTTTTATTAGTAACAAATCACCTGCGCGCGCACCGCCACCCGGAACGAATATTAATCGATCATGGCGATGAGCGCCAACAGCTGATTTTTTATTTCAGTTTAAACTGCACTACCCCTTGAATTTTTTTCTTAAATTATCCAACCCTTACGCGCGTACGCCACGCGAGGCGCAGCGAAACTTCTACAGGACAACAGAAAGTCAGGATACCTTATTTTTAAATATGGTTTTGTCGAGTGTATTAAACAAAATAATATGATCAAAATCTTAGGTATTCTTTTTTTTCTTGATTATTTCTTCAGCCTTAAGGATCGTGATCAGAATGATCATTTACCATTCATGTAGATCACAAGCCATATCTTACAATATACAGAACCTTTTAAACAAACACCCTTATGGGTTCATCATCTATTAACTCAATCGGAAGTGGATCGGCTTCTGTCCCTTTTACCATTTAGTCACTTTTAACCACCACTTCTTTTTTTACGTCGTTCTTTACTGTACATGCAATGAAATTCTTGAATCAATTACAAACCAATGCTAGACTCGATCCGTCCTTGGCATACTTTAAGAAGATACTGAAAAAAACTATTTAGTTCTAGTCAGTAATATAACGTGTTTGATTCCCGATTTTTTTCCTCTCCACCATCCCTCCCTTTTCCTTTGATTGATGATATCTCTCTTTATATCAAAATGAATGTTCGGGTGATTGTTCGTCTTTGTGGGGTTTATGAGCGTATGCACACATACATGTTCATGGATATCGTGGGGATGGATAGTCATTTGAATATTTTTTTGCGATCATGTAACTTGCTTCATTTACTTTTGTCTGGTTGGATGGAAGAGATTGCTTGGAAGGTTAAACAAATTAATAGTTTTGCAGCCAAAACAGCAGCTCTTGGCTACAATTAATATATGTTATATACTATGCTATATATTATCCGTACTTATCTATGTCGTTGGAGCATGGACACTAGTACAGGCCGCCAAAAAGAAACTAAAATCGTTTGAAATGTGGGGAAATGCTATGGAAGAGTGCTGAGAGTTTCAAGAGAACATCTTGAAACGGATAAATAAAGATATAGAAGTATTATACACTATCAAAATGAGAAAGTTAAAATATTTTGGATATGCGAAGACAAAAATATGAGATCCTTCATCTAATATTACAAGGGAAAGCTTAGAGCAGAAGTGCGGAAAGGAGGTTGGTTATCTTACGTAAATAGTTTTACTGTGGTATCATGTTGATGATGACTGCCAACCTCCAAAGAGCCAAGGAACTTTAAAAGGAGATGATTTTTAATGTGTTTCCTTTCCACTTATTTTTTATATCATCAGCAAGATAATTAAGCATAACTAGTTATATAATATTTTTAGCATACATTTGATAAGGTTTATTGTCAGATGGACCTTTAATAAGATAACTTCGACTTGACTTAAAATTTTTATTGCATATTACGATTTGCAAGTATTATTATGTCGGTTACTATTGATCTGTTCCCAATACGTTGAAACCTGAGAACTGCTTGTTATTGGAACTAAAAGTAGTTTATTTATATAACATTCGATCGATCTTCCGTAACCTGATTGTCTGCCTTCCCGCCCGGAAGCTGCTGGTTTGAGACCCGTTGTATCCAGATTTTAAAAAAATATTTTAGTCAAATTCATCCAACCAGAAAGATGTAACTGCCTGACTTCAGGCATATACAAAATCTTTCTAGTTGGTTGAAAGAGGTTTTTTATTATTTATTTAATTTTACATTATAAGAAAATAAGAAAACGACAGTTTAAAGAAATAATAATAATAATTTATAAAGCGCCGTTAAGAGAGCAAACTCTCTTCAATGACTCTAACTTGTGACTATACTATTTTTGATAGATTAACATAAAAATATTAAAATATGAATATGTAAGTTAAGTGCAAGAATAGGAAGATAGTGGATGCTGCCATTAAATGAGGTACTTCCCCGCATTTACATATGTTTAGAAAAATATATTTGGTAAGAAATCCACATAAAAATTTACCAAGGGAAGACGAAGTAAGGTTTGTAGATCTTTCGAAAGATGATAGTAACACATTCGGCTTTATGTGTAGTGTAAACTATGCGTGTAGTGTTCATATTCCATCATAAATTTTTATAAGACCTCCCAAAAAGGGATGTTATAAAGCAACACTCGCTACCCATATACACTTCGATAATATTTTTGAATATATATTACGAGTTCCACAAAACAATAAACCCACCAGGTTGTACTATATACAACGATAGCGTAAAAAATACAACATAACACAAGAACATTTTGTCGAAATAATTCGAATCACATAATTAATAACTTCCGCTTCCTTGATTACAGTGACAATAAAACATTGCATTACATTAATAACGCGTTGCCGTATAAGACGATGCGGCCGGCTGTGTTGCCATAGTGACTACTCATCCTTGAGGGGACGGGGTAAAAAAATTTGGGGGGTGGAAAAAAGTTGTGGGGTGACTCAATAAGTACATAAATACTCGTACCCCGCGGAACGACCGATCGATATTAACTCTTTTTCGGAGCCCGGGGTGAGCGGCCGGTAATTACGACCGTCTGCAAATGAGACGCGCACGGAACAGCGCCGGGGTGCAACGCGTGCATACGGAACCACTGTAGAGAAGTACAAACAACCCTTATAAAATATTTTAATGGTGACGTTATAATATTTTTTATATGCAAATGTTTTCTTTTTTTTGTTTTTAATCAACATAAATTTAAACTCTGTTTCTGATATGGCATCCGATCGAATTAAGTTTATTCTGTGCACACATGCCTTCGCGGTCTAGTTAGTTGGTGGAATGTTGTTTTAAGCCCCAAATTTTCGTGTTCGATTCCCGATTGTACTAAAAATGGGTCCATGTCTTTTTTCGCGTTTTTCACTGTTTACCCATTAATAATTGACTGATCTTAAATAGTACTGTGTCACTGGGGATTGTTTGACTGCTTTAAAATGGATATCATTGAATGCCCTTGAAGAGAGTTTGATCTCTAAACGGCGCTATATAAATTATCATTTGATTATTATAATCATTATCGTACCTAGTTAGGGTGACAAAGTTTCTCAAAATACGTTTGATTTAGTAAACCTCAATAGTTCATATTAATTAATGATTTTTTTTTTAAATAATGTTATTTTGACTTGTATTAAACTTTCGTACAGCCTCGCGGGTTTATTGCTATAGAACAATAACTTCAAAACAACCATTTGAAAGTTACATTGGCTTCTATAACCCATTAGGAAGAATTTATCAAGAGTATAATGCGGTAGCTGACTCGGATGTGAATATATTTAGTTCAACACTATCAGAGTTCAGAAGGATGGAAGCTGAATTAGTTCAACACTATCAGAGTTCAGAAGGATGGAAGCTGAATTAGTTCAACACTATCAGAGTTCAGAAGGATGGAAGCTGAATTAGTTCAACACTATCAGAGTTCAGAAGGATGGAAGCTGAATTAGTTCAACACTATCAGAGTTCAGAAGGATGGAAGCTGAATTAGTTCAACACTATCAGAGTTCAGAAGGATGGAAGCTGAATTAGTTCAACACTATCAGAGTTCAGAAGGATGGAAGCTGAATTAGTTCAACACTATCAGAGTTCAGAAGGATGGAAGCTGAATTAGTTCAACACTATCAGAGTTCAGAAGGATGGAAGCTGAATTAGTTCAACACTATCAGAGTTCAGAAGGATGGAAGCTGAATTAGTTCAACACTATCAGAGTTCAGAAGGATGGAAGCTGAATTAGTTCAACACTATCAGAGTTCAGAAGGATGGAAGCTGAATTAGTTCAACACTATCAGAGTTCAGAAGGATGGAAGCTGAATTAGTTCAACACTATCAGAGTTCAGAAGGATGGAAGCTGAATTAGTTCAACACTATCAGAGTTCAGAAGGATGGAAGCTGAATTAGTTCAACACTATCAGAGTTCAGAAGGATGGAAGCTGAATTAGTTCAACACTATCAGAGTTCAGAAGGATGGAAGCTGAATTAGTTCAACACTATCAGAGTTCAGAAGGATGGAAGCTGAATTAGTTCAACACTATCAGAGTTCAGAAGGATGGAAGCTGAATTAGTTCAACACTATCAGAGTTAAATTACACCATCACATACTAATTTTATTTAACACTTTTTTATTGCAATACAATCTGGCGGGCTTATTGTCAGGCGGCAATCTCTTCCAACCAACCAGACAAAAGTAAATGAAGCAAGTTACGTGGTCGCATAAATCATTCAAATGACTATCCATCCCCACGAAATCCATAAACATATACGTGAGCACATGCCCACGAACCTCACAAAGACGGACAATCACCTGAACATTATTTTTCATATAAAGTGAGATATCATCAATCAAAAGGAAAGGATGGGATGGTGGAGAGGAAAGGAAAAGAAAAATCGGGAATGAAACACGTTATTTAACTGACTAGAAATTAAGAGTTTTTTCAGTCGCTTCTTTAAGCATGCCAAGGACGGAGTGAGTCTTATATTGGTCTGTAACTGATTCCAGAGTCTCACTGCATGGACAGTTAAAGACGACGTAAAGAAAGAGGAGCGGGGAACTGGAAAGGCCAATAAAAAATCTCTATTTGAGCGCAGCGCCAATCCATGATTGGAAAGACGCTGAAAATTTTCGGCGAGATAAGAGGGTGCGGCAGGACAGTTAAGGATATTATACAATAGATACAATATGCGAATTTGGCGTCTATTTCTAACATTCAACCAGTTCAAAGTCTTCTGGTATGAATTTATATGATCGAATTTTATTTCCATTAGTGAAAATTATTTTTTTTGTTGACAAAATAAATAATACATAAGTATTCTTTACATATTACAGTAATAATTATGAAACAAGATAATGTATCTACGTTTTCTAAAAAAACTATCAATTCAGGATACATATATTTTTCAAAACATGTTGCATGAAAATATTGATGTTAGTAAAACATGTAAAGTAAAACAAATGATCAAATACAATCAATTAAATTCAATCAACAATCCAGTACTTGAGTATTGTTTTGTTAAATACATTTTAATATTTTAGTATAACCGTGATAATAATTATAATATTAGTTGTTACAATACAACAATTTCAATCAATTATGGCAATAAGTAAAAAAAATGTTAGTTTTCACATAATAAATCTAAAATCATTTCTGAATCAGGAAACTCCATTTAACTGGAATTTTTTCCGCTTATCGTGGCCACAAGGGTTTTTTTCCGGTTCCTGTTTTATTGGCCGTGAAATCCTCTCACATACATCAGTCTGCTTGCAGATTTGTCGTTTTTTATTTTATTTCCTTTACGTGTGCCAATTTATTTGCTTACTTGCTACAGTGATAGGATGATATAATATATTAAAATGTAAATTACGAATTCGTTACATGATAGATTAATTTGAAATTAATTTTTAGACTCAAATCATTTAAATATTGACAACTTCCGTGGCCTAGTTGGTAAGACGTTTGTATTCTGCTCGGGGGGTTCGGATTCAATTCCTGATGATACTCGGCAAAAAAAAAATAGTTCCTGTCTGATAAAATAGTTTATCTAGTGACGATATTTGCATGCACTAGAAGTGCCTGAGTCTTGCTGCCTCTTCGCTTACAGGATATTATTGGCAATACGTGTAATGAATGACGAACCTCGAGTTCTTCTTCCTCCTCCAGTACAGGGCCTCCACGAGATATACAACTGATTGCATGCGAAAACTAAAAATGCCACCCTTATCCCTAGTTCCATTTAAATTATAAGTATTGGTGTCCGTTTTAAGTTTTGCATTCAATTTGATTTTAAAACTACACTGTCTATTTACATATATACATCTCTTTTTAATAATTATTCTACGCCATATATACTCGTATAAGTAGATATCTACCTATTTTCAAGAACAGTGTTTAACGGTGTATAATCAGAAAATGAATTTATTATATGGAGTTCTATGGTGTTTATAAATAAAAAGATGACGTAATTTATCAATAAAGTTTTTTATCTCGCCTATTGGCACGATCAAATATTGCTTACTTTGTGAGACAAAATATACCTAAGCTAATTTGTATAGGCATATCCTATTGAATATATAGTTAGGGCAAGGAGCTTTAGTACTTGCAGCTTGTCTACGTTTTATTTCCTTCTTTCCTTTTTTTCCTTTATGCCTTCTAAGAAGCGAGACACACTAAGATTCTAGGTTTCAGAGTGTGAAATGCTTCGTTGGGGTGGATCGAGTAGATACCTGTTTGTTTTGATCCATGCTCTGTGATTTAGTTGGTGGAATGCTTGTCACCTATCCGAAGATTTCGAATTCGATTTCTAATGCTACCAAAAAAAATCTAATTTTCATACACAAACCTTTTAATATATTTCTGACTTTTGAATCGCAGGGCTGATCCCCTTACTCAATTAAAACTTCTGCCCCGATTGCCAAAAATCTCAAACACACGCCATCTCATACAATAGAACTAATACTCGACAGAACGGACCAAGTTGGGAGAATTTACGGCCTCCGCACGTTTCATAATGGGAGTGTAAATGGTAGATGATGTGAAGACTTCAGTGGCCTAGTGATAGAACAATTCGCTTCCACCGAAGGGTTCAGATTTGAAGGTAGCCACATTAATAGCTGCTTAATAAACGTAGGCATAACTGAGCCGTTTTAAAGGGATAAATTGATAATTTTTTAACTTTTTCTGTTTATTTTTTTTCTATAAATTTTATTTGATATAATTGGATCAAAGTCGTATCAAATATAAATGAAAATATAAAGGAAACAAATAAAGATGCCTGCTTCAATCTGGTTTTATTTTCCATATTCAGACTGTTTACAAGTTTCTGATTCTATTGGAAAATTTTATAAATGTTATGATAAGCTCAAAAACAAGTTCATAAGTGTAAAAATCAATCGAAAATCCTCATACAATTCAAATGTGTTAAAAATAAGTGGCTAACTACATGTGGACAATGTTATTCATAAATCGTGAAAATGCAACAATTGGTAAACCCCATTTCTGGTTTGATTGAGCATGTGCTTATAACGAAATGGTAGATGATTTACTCTTATAAGCCCCCAGGGCAACGATTAGAGGATTGCTGTGATTATATTGGCTTTTATAAAACTTCACGGTCCAAGCGAGGATGATGGACTAAACTATTGCCTTTCATAATAATATACAATCATCACGTTTGTAATAAAGTTAGCAACGAAAATTTTATCCTAACGACATCTATTCAAGAAATACGAAATTAATTTCCAAATAACATTAAAATTTAAAATATTATGTTATTACTCAGGCCAGTAGATTGTAGAAGATCAAGTGTATTTATCGTGCAGCCGGTGCACGTGCACCGTGTTTAAAGTCGCTTTTTTACGCGCATCTCAAGTGAGCGAACCTTTCTACCCTCTGACGTGACTCCCAACCCTTTTTTTCTGCTCTCCACACAACCCTTTTTCATGCGAGATGCTGCGTCGCGTCGTTTTGGTTATTACAATACAATACTCGAGCTGAACAATATAACGAAATATGTTTGAAAATAATATTTTAATTTTAAAATACGATTAAATTTACTAGACTTTTAACAATGTTTCTTTTATTCCTTTATTTACACTCTTTATAGCAAATATAAAAATCATTTACCTATCTAACTAGCCCGTCGTAAAGCAGGTAGATTTCATAAAACTATAAAATAAATAAAGAAACATACATAGATATTTATTGATTATTTCCGTATATGTATAGTATCGATCATTGTTAAATTAATTTTTTGTTTACTCCTGATGGTTTAAAGTCGAGGTTTTGCAGGTGGTCAGCACGTACCTATATTTATTTCGATCTCTGATTATCTCCTCCACTTCCACCTAGTTCAGTCTCAGCATCTCTTCACACCACAACTTCTTTCTTATACGAGTAAAACACATACCACTAAGGTATAAAAGTTTCTAGCCTGAATAAAACAGATACCATGTTAAGAGTTAAAATTTAATACATTTTTCCTCAGTAGTATGTCAACTACAACCGATAGAAGACGTGTTGCTTCATTATATTCTGAAATGTTAAAAAATTAATATCGTGTCGTTATCAAATTTCTTTCGAAAGAAAAATATGTTTAAATGCTGTCTATAGAAAACATAATTGTCTTCTATCAGCTGTAGTTGACATGTGAGTATAGAGGTATCAAATTTTAGCTGTAACATCTTCAAACCATGCAATGGACGTGGCCAGCATGATATCTGTCTATACACGCTCTAGCTTGTTCAGACCGGAAACTTATGGACCTTAGAGGTGTATGTTGAGGCAATGGAAACAAAAATATATTGTAGAGAGATTAGTTACCAAAAGGTCTGGGATCATCACATAAAATCCTGACAATCGTAATGTAACCCCCTCACATATAGGAGGACGAGCCCAACCGTGAGGACACCAAATGTTTTTATGTTCAAATCTTTGGTGTACATTACTTCAGAAATACATTTTCAAGTAGTAACGATTTATCACCATCGTCATTCTACATTTTCATGTAACGCGACAGCCCAACAAAATTCTCCGCCTCCGAGTGGATGCAAGCATTTTTTTGCAAATCCCTCAGGGTGCAGAGATGTGTATTTTATATCGGATACGCTGCCGGGCGAGGGAGGGGTGGGACAACCCTTTTAGTTTTGAATTTAGAATGCATTTTTTATACAAGCAACTTGTTCTTTACGAGCGGGCCAACGCAAAGCGCGGTGTGTGTGAATTTTGAATAAGGGATAGTGCGAACGTGATCGAGCTGCGAAAGGGGTAAAATTATTCATCTATGTCATTTTCAGATACTGAACATATGATTTTTTCCCTTTTTCATGTACATTTTATAGGAAAACTAAAAAAAAATGCTTATCTAAAATATCCCACGTCCATAACTTCAATACGATTTTCATGCACACTTCTATATTTCTCAAGATTAATATTTTTTGTTACTCCTACTAAAAAAATACATGTATTTGCTACGTTGAAGATATGGATGGTCACTGATACTAATAATAAATTTGAAACAAAAGCTGGTTGTTTGTAAGAAATTGCTTTGAAGCAAGAAATTCGCCAGATGTACGAGTATTTACTTGAAAGTATTAAAATAAGTAAAGTATAATTTAATTAACCCACTCAAGATTTAAAAAAGTGTATCGGTTAATAATTAATGACATCGAATTGGAAAGATATATATATATATATATATATATATATATATATATATATATATATATATATATATATATATATATATATATATATATATATATATATATATATATATATATATATGTATAACCTAAAAAAATATTGCTTTCCAATATTTTTGTTGTAATATTATATAAAAAATAACTACTAGAAAATGTAACTCAAAATTATCGTATAAAAATGCAAAAGTCTAGCCTTATATTTTTTATTATTTAAATAATGTATTTGTTCATTGATTTAAAATAAATTAAATAAATAAAAGTCGTATCCATGTCACTTGTTTGGGAAAAGTTCTTTGTATTAAGACAAACGGGAAAACTTAATTTCAGTAAACTTTTATACACTGCAAAGTCAGAAAATTAAATTTTGTAAAAAATTAAAAATGAGTAATATTCACAATACAAAATTTACAATTTACATCATAGGTGAATCGTAGAGAATAAGCACATACTCGAAACAATACAAAAAAACCCTCCATTTTGTGGATATAATAAAAAACTATTCCACTAAGCAAGGCTAGTGACGAAGTGATATCATCCCTTGATTCCGAATTATCACATACCCAATTTCATTTAGTAAGAATCTTAGATCTTAATAGAACAGCTGAAAAAAAAATCATACTCTACATTCACATCGTTACACATGTTTAAATCTCAAGGTATCTCATTCACGTATATAATTTCAATCCCATCATAATCTCAATAACTAAGAGTAGGTACATCAAAACAATATCATCATCACACGTGCTATATTCGCATCAGTAAATCACTTACGAGTATGTATGGATCTATGTGGATTTCTCTTCTTCGCATGTAACACGTTTTATACTATTAATCCGTGGAACATGCATGTGCACAGTTACAACAGGACCTAGACTCCCTAGTCTCCTGGAGTGAGCAAAATCATCTTCTGTTCAACATTAATAAATGTGTCTGTGTATCTTATAGTCGATCTTTTTCACCAATCCACCATCAGTATACTATACAGGGAGTGGCGCTAAACAGAGTTTCTGAATTCAAAGATTTGGGCGTAACCTTTGATGTCGGACTCACGTTCGTTAACCATGTCTCGCGTTTGATATCGGAATGTTAAAAACTACTCGGTTTTATAATGAGAATATCAAGAGAATTTAACAGCACCGATATCCTCCGAAACTTATATAATTATCTAATTAGAACCAAATTAGAATATGTATCTATAGTTGGGGCTCCTCATCAGCTCAAATATAAAAACAATATAGAACAAATATAAAAAAAAACCCTCAGATATCTATGGTAAAGAACAAAGGGCAATTACCCAGAATATGCTCACCATGCCGAATTTCTCACGGTGTGTAACTATAGAAACCTCGAAGCAAGAAGGCAAGAATCCATTGCGATATTCCTAATAAAGGTTTCCCAAGGTTGCTTTAACTGTCCCGCAAATCTAGAAGCACTAAGTTTATATGTACCCAATAAATATAGCCGTGCAAGGAATCACCCTCTGTTCTACATACCAACTTACAGGACGAATATCATGGCTAAACACTGTCACGCGTGGTAAAGAGATATTGAACCAACTGAATGACACGGTTGATATATTCTCGGTACCGTCTAGCAGTATGAGAAGAATCCTGACTGATATTATTCCTAACGAATAAGCTAACGCTAGAAGCAGACCCTCTTTGTATAACAGGAGAAATCCGTGCAAAGTGGATAGAAAAATAAAAAAAAGAAGTAATCAGCTGATTTTAACTTTCGAGCGTGTCAATGATTCTAACTAGATTCTTATGGGATTCCAAAGATTCTCATGATCTAACCATTCGCGTCTAATAGGCGTATTTGATGCATTGTGGATACGTACTTAAATAACATTTAACGTGTATACTTTACGCAGATTATTATTGACTAAATGACATTTTGACCCCAAGGGCAGTTCCTTAAATTTGAAAATCTTGCAACATATTTAAATGTAACGTAGCATTTACCGTAGTTTTGCTTTCACATCCTCAATCATTCCTGTCCTGTAGTGCTGGTGTGCAAAGTGTTTGTTATATATGGTTTTAGTAATCTATTTTGACCACAGCTCTGGTAAATTTGCAAATCGTTAGATACTGCTCGAAAATTAGTGTTAGCATAAAATATGTACTTATGATAAATGAAGGGGAAATTTTCCCTTTGTTAAGGTTTTATACATTTTGGGACTGTTATTTTGGTTGCATTCAGTAATGAATAATTACTATATTTAGATGTATATTTACAAAAATATTCAACTCAATTGTTTTTTTTATTTCATAGGATGTATCGAACGAACACACTTTATTTTATAATATGTTTAAAAAAAATATCAAAATATTAAACCGGTAAAATGTATTTCATAGAAAATTTAGACTTCAAATAAAGTCATCGAATATGATATAAAATAATATAAAATAATAATATAAATATAAAATAAAGCCCATACGAATCAATGCCACCTTTTATCGGTTTTCTCATAGTATGTACGAGTACATGTAAATTGGGTCCTTTTTAAATATTAACGTTCATTTAATACTAGGCTGATATTTAACTTTGGTTTTAATTTAAATGACTTAACCCTTAACACTCGGACGTTTTTTATGTGTTACCAGTCATATGAAGCAATATTGATAAAAAATACATTTTAATATTCTTAGTTATTTTTTTCAAGATTATCATGATATATATATATAACCTGACAGCAAAAATGTAAAATTTATAATCATTAATAAAAATATGAAAACACATTACAATCTGTTACGGAACTTAGTGCCGTGTCGTCAATGTGACACTTGCGAGTTTTGTGAGAAAATCAAATTTATGTCGCTTTCGAGTTAAATAAATGTACGTTCGTGCAAAGGATATAATAAAAATGTATTTGTATCAAAATAGAAAAGAAAGTCTTGTGTTGAAGTGGACTATTTAATATTTCTATGATTGACTGTGTATAGGCTTGAAGTTTTTTTTGTCACTTAATAATATTTTTATCTACAATAACTAGCTATTCAGTCAAGGTGACTTACTATAATTCAGTGGTCCATTCGCAAAATATACCAGATTGACACTTTCATCTTGTTCACATACCTACATGCATATCATCACGCCGTTGACTTTCATACAACAACACATATCTTTCACCTCTTCTACGTCTTATACACTCCTATAATGTATGTGACTTTTTACAATTCCGTCTCTCAAAATATCGTTCAATTGATCCAACAATACTTTCTTTGATCTTCGTCTTTCACTAATGTTCGCACTGTGTATTTATTGTAAGTATTTCTTTCCACATTCGTTATATATGTCTAACCCATCTCCTAGTGCCAGTCTTCATCTTACTTAATACATCAGTCTTAAGTATACTTTCACCCTTTATCATCACAATACACATTCTGTCGTGAATTGTCAATTGTCACCCCATACATAATTCTTTAAACCACGGTTTCAAATGTATATATGACAAAACGAGTCTTTATTCACACCAATAATATCCCAATCTAAAGCCTATTAGTAACAGGTATCGTAATTAATTTTATTTAAAATATCAGTTATTGAAAACAATGTCAGATATAGGTCGACCGATTGAAGGAGGAATCGACTCAGTATTTATCAATAATACCAACGTGTGAAAGAATCTAAGTTAAAGAGATATCTATATTATTTGATATCAGTTGAAATATCATGGATTAGATTGAAGAAATAGATTCTTAACAGAAGTTATTTAAACGATTACCTTAAATAGAATTAGAAACAAATAGAGAATCAGAGAAAATAACATTTTGTGTACCAATAATGGAGATGACCTATATCATTCTAGTGTGGGTAGATTACTATATGAAAAAACTTTTTTGTATAATTCTAAGTATTGCTTACTGTATATAGCAATATGTTTTGAGACTTACTAAAATACAACAAAGCTACTTAAAAAGAAATCAAAAACAGATAACCTTCGTGGCCAGGTTGGTAAGATACCTGCATCCCAACTCGAGGAGTTGTAGGTTTGATTCTCTGGTGGTAAAATTGTTTTTAAATATGGTTAATGTTTGGTTTTATCTCAAGGACCTTTAAAATATTTCTGGAAGGCTGGAAGAGAAGGTTGCATGGCAATAAACTCACCAGGTTGCACTATATACGACGAAAGTGATAAAATTCACTACAATATGTGTCGTTTATATGGCAGTTTCCTTTTTTTGTATTTCGCCATTTTTTATTATTTTTAAGATTTTAAAAAATGTTATAAACGTGACAAAACACATCACACGTAATAATAATAATAACAAAATCACAGTTTTTATAGCGCCATTTAGAGAGCAGATTCTCCTTAAGGGTGCTCAAAATTGTATAAATCGATATGGTAACAAAGCAACTTTTGTTCTTGTTCTTGCAGTAGATCCTTGATATGTTTTTCTGCATTAATCCCGAGATGTCGATAGCAACCGACCTTCCATCTCTTTGGGAGTTTGCCTGGTAGTCGGTTTCCTATGGAGTAACTGTAGGATACCTACCTAGTAAATAAATAATTGTCAAAATAATGAGTGAATTGTTAAAACACAAATAAATTAAAGTAATTATTGTTAATAATAAACATACAGGGTCATTGACCGATGAAGTATTCATAGATAGCTACACGTCAAGAACGGCGACAATGTTTACTATTTTTGTAGTACCCGCGATTTGTCTAGCCATCTCTAAATACAAATAAATAAGCTACCGCCAATTTACGTGCCAGAGCGAGACGGAGCATGTAGCGCGAACTGGTTCACTCATTTGTATAAAACACCTGCGCTCCGAGAAATAAATATATTCGTATTGTCATTCAGTCAACTGTCAAGACTTTGTTATTTATTTACCTGCTGTCCACTTATCGATTTATATCCGCATTCCTGAGTCTATATTTATTGACTACAAATCAAGATCATCTTGACTTATCAAGATAAGCAATCCGCTATATTGATGACTCTGAACGAGAAGTAACGCAGAATCAACTAAAACGAAGATAACGATGTCAATATCAAAATCATCAGCACGTCCTAATAGGACACACGCTACATTGATAACGACAATCGTTACATTGGTGACCCCGAACGAAAACCGAACACGTATTTCGACAACGACGTACCATCGCCAGCATCGTTACATTGGTGACCCCGAACGAAAACCGAACACGTATTTCGACAACGACGTACCATCGCCACCATCGTTACATTGGTGACCCCGAACGAAAACCGAACACGTACATCGACGAACTACACCATCGCTATATTGGTGAACCCGAACGAAAACCGAACACGTATTTCGACAACGACGTACCATCGCCACCATCGTTACATTGACCCCGAACGAAAACTGAACATCGCCACAACGCTACATTAGTGAACCCGCACGAAAACCGAACCCGCACGAAAACTGAACCCGCACGAAAACTGAACCCGCACGAAAACTGAATACATACCTCGACTATATCGAATATCGCCGACTCGATAGCAATGTCAAAACAATTGCAACTCGACACCGGCATCAGCAGCATCATGAACAGTTTCGTCAACGACATTTTCGAACGAAACCGCCGCCAACGCCAACCGCCTCGCCCACTACAACAAGATGATCATCATCACCAGCAGAGAGATCCAGACAACCGTCAAGATTCTACTCCCCGGCGAACTGGCCAAGCACGCCGTCAGCAAGGACAGCAGAGCCGTCACTCAGATACAACACTACATCTGATTTGGACGAGCCCGACGCCAGCTCATGTGAGGTCAGTCCTGGCGATCAGCCACACGATTTACAGGATTGCCTCCATCGACGAACTACTGACCGACAAAATGCTGGAGCAGACAAGCATCGCTACAACATCGATACAACCACGGACATCTATACAACCACGATACAACCACGATACAACCACGCTACAACCATGCTACAACCACGCTGCAGCAACGAGCACCGCAGACTCCACCATCATCAAGCACCTGCAGATCAACCGTCCACCGCGGACGCCATCTGCAACTTGATCTCCGCCATCATCATCATCATCAAGCCACCGCAGATCAACCTTCCACATCGGAAGCCATCTGCAACTTGATCAACACCATCACATCATCATCAAGCCACCGCAGATCAACCATCCTCATCGGATGCCATCTGCAACTTGATCCACACCATTACCACCATCATCAAGTAATTGCAGATCCACCTTCCACCGCGGACGCCATCTGCACCTTGATCCACACAACCAATCATCGACGATCAACGCAACGACCAACCAAGCACCGCAGACAATCCAAATCTAGTGAGAGACGACCAAGCCTACCCCCTGTTTCCGCATCACCCATCTGACCGACAGATCTGGGAAAAAAACGCCACGCGCTGATGTTATCCACGTACCTACTTCGACACGGGGAACGGATAACCAGTCCGACGTCAGATGCACCGGAACCTAACGTTCACGCAAGGCACGCGCCCTCTGCGTTCACTAAGAAGGGAGCCATGTAGGATACCTACCTAGTAAATAAATAATTGTCAAAATAATGAGTGAATTGTTAAATTACAAATAAATTAAATTAATTATTGTTAATAATAAACATACAGGGTCATTGACCGATGAAGTATTCATAGATAGCTACACGTCAAGAACGGCGACAATGTTTACTATTTTTGTAGTACCCGCGATTTGTCTAGCCATCTCTAAATACAAATAAATAAGCTACCGCCAATTTACGTGCCAGAGCGAGACGGAGCATGTTGCGCGAACTGGTTCACTCATTTGTATAAAACACCTGCGCTCCGAGAAATAAATATATTCGTATTGTCATTCAGTCAACTGTCAAGACTTTGTTATTTATTTACCTGCTGTCCACTTATCGATTTATATCCGCATTCCTGAGTCTATATTTATTGACTACAAATCAAGATCATCATGACTTATCAAGATAAGCAATCCGCTATATTGATGACTCTGAACGAGAAGTAACGCAGAATCAACTAAAACGAAGATAACGATGTCGATATCAAAATCATCAGCACGTCCTAATAGGACACACGCTACATTGATAACGACCATCGTTACATAACCATGAAAAACTATATGGACAAACCGGGTCTCATACATTCTTTGAACATAATCCCGCTAATACCGTCGTATATACGCGTACCTTCCTCGTCTTATGGCGTCATTGGTTTGAAACATTTTTTCTTATTGTCTCTGAGTATTTTACCAGCTATACATTTCAATATCTTTAATTCTGATGTTCCGGTAAAGTAACTTCAGTCGTGTGCAATTTTTGTTGAGGATTATAATAGTCAAGATTTTTTTCTTCCTTTTAGAACAACTAGCTTTTTTACCTAATATGAGGTGTTCCAAAAATATATACATACTTTTACACCGTGCCGTTTACTTGAACTTGCTGCAGGACTTTGTCATACCACACATTCGTGAGTAGGGATGAGGTAGACTTTAAGTTCCATCAAGATAATGTACCTCTCCATTACCATCATGATTTGAGGGCCTATATTGATGAAAATTTGCAGAACAGATGAATTTGACGTAGAGATAGCATTGAAAGCCATCAAAAATAAATTTTATGTCAACCCACAAAACTCAATGAATGGAGAGCAGCTATTGAAAAAGAATACACCCAAATACCAAACCATATCATTCGTAATGTATGCGATTCCATGTTATTAGTAGTCCATTGAACAGAAGGGTCATCAATTTGGGGATTTGCGATAATTAAAAAAAATCTAGATCTATATTCTTTTATTTGAAATTTAAATCTAAGATATACTCGTACCTTAGAAAATATATTTTTTAGGGACACGTTGTATGTATTAAATCCTTTTCTCTTCCTGATATATAGAACAACTAGGTTGAAAAACTTAAAGGAGTGATTTCACTATGTTACCAGAGTTACACAGTTATTCAGAGTTTCTGCCTCTAACGCAAATATAGCAATGTTGATCACCAATCTACGAAGAGGAAAGGAACTTAAAGATGAAGTTAATTGATACATTTCATTAAAATATCGATAAAACTAAAAACGGTTCATTCCACTTTACGATTAGTAGTGCCATTTTTAAACCAATTCGATCAGATCGAATGGCCCGATATGCAAATGTGCTTTAGTTCTTGATTTTGAAAACCATAAAATGTAAATTTGGCCCCAAATTGATATGGAAACCGATCATTATAGTCGCGCGAAGTCAAGAGTTACACATGTTTTGTAAACAAAATGATTAATGGATCCCTAAATATTGAAATTTATGATATAATATCGTAAATTAAGGCTCTGGACCATCTTTATTTTATTTGTTGTGTTTATTAATATATCCTGGTTATTTTATAAAAAAAGAAGATCTGAGAATGAATGTTGCGAAATCTAAAATCGTGGTGATAGAAAAGTGTGATAGGAAAAGTAAATACGATGAGTAATTAAATATAATATTAGAGGAAGATGAAGAATTCTGCTATTTTGTTAGTATTTTCTGAGATGAGGGAAGAATTACGAAAAATATCAAACGGCGTGTAGTGATAGGATACAAAGTCAGTGGGGCACTAAAACGTATATGCTCGAACCGAACAGTATCTAAATCTGCCAAGATTTATAGTCCACAACAGTATATTATAACCAACTTTGATATATGGGAATGAAATTTGGACGTGGAACTGTTGATATGTGGGTACATTTTGTATTCACTATATTGACAATACTCTGTGTCACAACGCTCTGAATATATTTTGTACAGTATTGTTACAAGTTTGTCTTGCCCTATATAAGAGCAAACCATGTATCACTTGTGTACCGCATTAAATAAACTTAACATGGTAGCAGAGCGTGGTTAGAGATCGGTTGTCAGAAATCCGTTGTTAGAGGTCCGTGTTTAATGAATTAAAAAGTTGAAAGTTTTAAAAGTATTTATTTAAATAAAAATGTCGAGAAATAGTGAAATTAATATACCGTTATTTGACGGTGAAGAATACTTCCAATGGAAAGTAAGAATGCTAAAATTCTTACAATTAAAAAAATGCAAAAAAGTAATCCTGAGAAGGACTCATGCCAAAGATAATCAGGAGGAATGGGAAGAAAAGGATATACAAGCAACTAATTATATATATGGCGCGATAACCAACACACAGTTGGAATACATCCATGAATGTGAGTCTGCTTTTGAAATATTAAATAAATTTTGTTTATAACAGAAAACTGATTAGGCTGAATTGCAATTGAATTTTTGTGTAACATTTAGGTTGATAAAAGATTTTTTTTTGAATAGTTTAAGTATTGTTTTGAGTTGAAGGTTAGATGCCACTAACGTTTATTTCTGTCATGTTTATAATTTGTGAATATAAATTGTAAGGAGGCGTGTTGATATGTGGGTACATTTTGTATTCACTATATTGACAATACTCTGTGTCACAATGCTCTGAATATATTTTGTACAGTATTGTTACAAGTTTGTCTTGCCCTATATAAGAGCAAACCATGTATCACATGTATACCGTATTAAATAAACTTAACATTAAATAAAACAAGACTGAAAAGAGCCGAATAAATGCTGTAGGAAGTCGTGCACTTAGAAGTATACGAATACATAGGGTAACAATGTATGACAGAATACGGAATGATGTCATTAAGAATCAATTTAACCTTAACCTTAATGTGTTTAGTAAGATGAAAAAGAGCACTCTAAGATTGGACACGTGGAACGAATGAAGGAAGAAATACAAATAAAATAAATATACAGTAACATACAAATGTGACTGGAAATTTTGGTAGAGAAAGACCAAGAATAGTTTATTGGATCAAGTGCATGATGTTTTGAATGGAAGAAACGTAAAAAGTATGATTATAACATACACTATCACAGAATAAAGATATGTTGTGTGTTATATATATGTATTAGTAAAATTCCAGCACCTTAAACAGCTGACTATCTAACAATATTTTTTGAGATGTATATGTACTTCGGATTCAATGACGCAATGTGCCAATTGGATTCTGATCAGAAACTAGATACAAATTTGCTATTCGATTCTAAGTACCTTGTACGAACGAAGAATTTTACAATAGAAAAACAAAAATGCACAATAGAAAAACTTATCCAATCCATTATTGTGTAATACATTGCATAATAGCATGTCTTTTAAATTGTAATACTGATCTACCACCATGCTATCCTCGCTGACAGCGTTTGTTTCTACTACATTTATACATTTTGATGATGCTTTACTGTTCTTCATACTTTTCTAAAAAAATATTTCTCAAAATATCTCCATCCATTCTTCCCTCGTTTTTTTTTCGTTCTCTATTGTATCGTTTGTCTCATACAAAACCCCAATGTATTTCCATTGCTCGTTTCAGAGATCTAGTGATAGGATTACATAACTGGTGCCACGTGCACAAATTCTCAAGGATTCCAGGTTGATTTTTTAATTTTAATAGAGTATTTAGTATTTGGCAGTCTGAGCAAACTGACAGAGGTTATTAACGAAAAAAGTTACATACTGTATTGCAATAGAAAATATGGGAAATATTTAAGAACAGCATGCTTTTTTAGTACTCACGCGTCCTGGGTTCGATTCTCGGCGGACTTTGCGGATGTTATCCTTAGGTTTCTTCATATGACTTTATTGAAGAATTAACGACTTAAATGGAATAGTTGATAAGAAGTTTGACTACCACTTTTCAGTGTCGATTCTCAATGTTTAATGCGTTTCAGTGTCGATTATCGATGGTACCCAGAAAAAAACGATACCAGTCTAGTAAAAGAGTTCGTCTGGTAACAATACTAACATATGCCGAATACATATGAGTGTTGTTGCTTCTTCACGTGCTGTAGTGTTGTCAACATTTTCGATGACGAACCTAGAGATCCCAAAGAATCGATTACTGGGGCCAAAGATAATATTGTCTTCCAGCCACGCTCTTCAATACGTTCAAATCACCATTTTTAATATGCTGAAGGGTACAATACGAAAAAAGAATTAAGCTGGCACTCAGTAGCTGAAAAACATAAATAAATGGAGCGCTCTTAGGCAAACAGATTTTGCAAAACATCGCTATATCGGTATATCTTTCGAGCTTTTTACTGATATTGGATCAATGATTCAAATAGTAACATTGAAAAACTGATTAGCCCTAGTGGCTTACAAGAATAAGTCCGACCTACCCCATTCCGTCATAAGCATAAGCTTCCGAAGCATCATATGTTGCCTGACTAGCCCACCTACAAGATTAGCTGGGAAGAGCAAGGTCTGAGTGATTGTAATGAAATACAAGTAGTCGAACGAGTGGACATATGCGTGCTAAATAATTCGTATCAATATAATTAGTTGTAAGAATTATTATCTAGTTATAAGTTAGTATGTAGGTGTTAACTATTTCTAAGAAATTAAATATCAAGATTATTAAAAATAAAATGATATGGCATGAAGGAAATTAAAATTAAGTTAATTTATAGTTATCATATATAAATTAGATTATTTCTGTAATATATAAATGTGTATATATGTATAGCCTATGGCCAATGTTTGTGTTACATATTACTTTATTAAATAAATAAAAAACAAAAAGATCAGTGTCTCTCTTGTCTATTCAATGTTTTGTTTTTATAATGAGTCATGTGATAAAAACATCAAGCATATTTTAAGAGTTTCAAATTTATTCTAAAAAAGCTTAGTCTAATTTCAAACTTTCAAGAAAACAGGAGCTTCTGCAAATCGTTCACAACCATATGATACGAATTAACCCGCATATCCTTGAAAACAAGAAACAAAAAAAACATCAAATATCCTTCGCAGGCGTGCCTGTAACACCATTAAAAAACGGCACTCCGCGAGATCTAAACAAAAAAGCCTTTAAAAAACCGCAAGCTGTTCCGCGCATGCGCCTTGGCAATAATAAACACCAAGGACCCCTTTCCTCTGTGTTTTTTATACATTTTTTGTTCTTCATTTTTTTCCGCGCATCCTTTTCAATTCTTTAAACAGGAGTGCGCGACACACAAGCGGTTATGCGCGCGCGGTTTTAATTCGAAAGAAGTAAACAGTAATTTTTCAAACACATGTGAAATCCACGTCTGATGATTTTTATTGAGTTTCTCAAACTTTTTATGGTCTTCACTTTGAGTGACGTGTTTTAATAAACACTGAGGAAAAATAAAATGGCTTATTTTGTATACGTGAAACGCGAAAAAAATTGTCCAACAAAAGACATCTCCTTATTTGTTTATTAAAAATGATGTTCATTTACGTTTATTTGACACGGTCTGGAAGTGTGTTAGTTTTACTTCGAAAATGAGATAAATAATAATATATACAAACATACATTACGCCATACCCCTTTAAGGTTAGGCAGAAAGAGCAAATTTTCACGCCTTTCTATCAACAGACATCTCTTCTCTCGTCAACATCAGTACTATACATCATACATTATTTCATGTTTCTCATATTTCTTACTTTTCCTTAAGTTAAAATTTCTCAAGTTATATTTTTCATACATATGTATTTGTTTCGTAAGTCTTTCGCAAATCGTTCTCGCAATTAGGCCAAACCATCTCAAGTCAATTTCTTAATTCTACTTATTCATCTATAACAAATAGTTCTCCTTTATCCAACAATTTCTTACTTTATCAAATATTGTAATACCGGATATTCTACACAAAGCACACTTTTATTCTACTCTATCACCCCTTTTCAATGCCCAGGGTTCATTTTCATACATCAAAGTCGGCAGTAACACACCATTATGAACAAATATTTATTAAGGTTTTGTGATTAATTTATTTCTAAAAAAAACAGTGACAAGTGCGCTATCGACCTTATTACCTGTTACTATTTTTTAATAAACAAGGTCACTCAGATTATTTATATAATAAATAAGGTCACATAGGTCTGAACTCATCTTGTAGACCCACCCGATCAAACATCACCCCAGTGTAAATATAAGTAATACGATCGGAGGCTTCACAAGGGTTAGCCCACACCTTCACATTACAAAAAAAAACAAAGAGATAAACCTTATAATTATCGATTATCGTAACATTTCCGCCAAAGCAATAATTACCAAATTTGATGGTATGCCATTTTAATAAATTCGTTGTTATTGATGGATTTATTTGAAAAAAAAACGGTTGAATTGTGCTCTCTATTAGCATTGAAAATAATGGTTCGATGCTAACTGAGAAGACAATTGAGTTGTCAAGATGCAAAACTCGCACTGGAAGACTTTTTCGGTTTTGAGTAAATGATGATCAACTATTTCAAATGTAAATTAAATGTTAACGTGGTATATTGGGTCCTTACATGTGAAATTGGCGTTTTTTTTGGGAGGAACATAAAGTTGATTTTTTTTAATATAATATATTTATTTAATCAAAGTATGTACCATTGCTATCTATGCACTTTTGCCATCTCATAGGTAGTTCATCGATCCCTTTACTAAAAAAACCATTCGGACGGGAATCAATAAAATCTTTGAAGTCGGTTTGGACTGCCCCATCGGAGTTGAATTTTTTCCCTTGCAAGAAGTTATCCAAATTTCGAAAAAAATAGTAATCTGTTGGGGCAAGGTCCGGAGAGTACGGTGGATGTCTTAGACATTCCAATTGAAGCTCTTCTAATTTGGTAGCCGTCTGTTGTGCAGTGTGTGGTCTAGCGTTATCATGAAGCAGCAGTGGCCTAGAGCGATTAACCAGCCTCGGTTGTTAAGCAGCTAGCTTTTCCATCATGGTTTGCAGTTGCTGACAATAGACATCTGCCGTAATCGTCTGGCCAGATTTAAGAAAGCTGTAGTGAACGACACCAGCACTAGTCCACCAAACGCTCACAAGTAACTTTTTTGGAGTCAATTTTCGCTTGGGGCATGGTTTGGCTGGTTCGGCAGGGTTCAGCCATTGCGATGAGCGCTTCCGATTATCATACAGGATCCACTTTTCATCACAGGTAATGATTCGATTCAAAATCCCTTCATTATTGTGCCGGTTGAGTAATGCAACGCAGCAGTCAACGCGCGTTTGTTGATTTGCTTCACTCAATTCGTGAGGTACCCCCCTTTCAAGCTTTTTCACCTTCCCAATTTGCTTCAAGTGGATTAAAACAGTTTTATCACTAACACCGCAGCCTGCAGCTAACTCGGACGTGGTTTGCGATGGATCCGCTTCCACAATAGCCTTCAATTCTTCATTATCAACTTTGGTCTCCGGCCGTCCACGGGGCTTGTTCTGCAGGTCGAAATTTCCAGAACGAAAACGTTGGAACCAAAAACGCACTGTGTTTTCTTTTGCGGCACCGTCGCCATACACATCATTAATCCTTCGAGCCGTTTCTGCAGCACTGGTGCCACGGTGGAACTCGTACTCGTAAATAACGCGATATTTCAAGTTTTCCATTTTGTAAACTGAGTGACGCAAAGAAAAAAAACAATTGAGGAAAAAACAAATGAATTATAATTTTCGAAACACAAATAATTGAGTAAATAGCTGTATAAATTTGAATTTGAAATTCCTAACCAATGAGAAGATATTTGAGATCAAAGTTGCCAGTACGGCAAAACGCCGGTTTCGTATGTGGGGACCTAATATTTTCAGCATTATGCTTTTAGAAATGATAAATAATATCAGTCACATAATAAGCTTTAACAGAAATGAAATGAAAATTGTAATATTTTGATTAAATTATTTGCAGAGCGGGTTTTGACACTCACCGACTTCCAGAGCGGGTTTTGACACTCACCGACTTCCAGAGCGGGTTTTGACATTCACCGACTTCCAGAGCGGATTTTGACACTCGCCGTCTTCAAGAGCGGGTTTTACACCTTGACAACTCAAAGTGCTAAAAGATGCACATGTATACAGAGTGCAAGTAATACATACACCTGTCAGTTTTCGATCAATATACTCGTATATTAAAATCGCGAAAGTAGTTCATATTACATTTTTTATGGGTGTAGTATGCCGCATCAAAATCACCCAAATATGTCCAAAGTATAGATTATTATGAGTGCAGTAAACAATACATGGCATTGAAAGTGCCCAAAAGATGTCCACATCGCAGAATATTATGAATGCAGTAAGCAATACATGATTTCAGACGCACTCAAAGATATCCATAGCACAGTTCATCATGAATGCAATAAACAATACATGATATTGGAGCACCCAAAGATGTCCACATCACAAATTGTCAAAAGTGCTGAAAACATTGCATGATGTCAAAAAACCTAAATATGTCCATATCACATATGTGTACTAAACAACACATGATCTCAAACGCGCTCAAAGATGTCCACATCACAGATTGTTACGAGTGCAGTAAGCAATACATGATTTCAAAAGCACCAAAATATGTCCATATCACAGATTATTATGAACGCTGTAAACCATACATAATTTCAAAAGCACCCGAATATATCCATCACAAAATGTTACGAGTACAGCAAACAATTCATGACCAAATCATAGATTGTTATGATTGCAGTAAACCACACATTATCTAAATATCACCTAAATATGCTCATATCACAGGTTATTCTGAGTGTAAAGTTAAATCAATACATCTCATCACCATCAGCATTTATCTTCTCGGTGTCGGACATAGACCCCTATTTTTTGTCTCCATTCGGTTATATTGGTCTTACTCCATCAATGAGCTCCTGCACAATACCTTATATCATATATAATTTAATATTCGAGTGTATTGATTTACCCTCACGTCAATTTTGCGTCATGGTTATCCTTTTTGCGTCATCGTTATACTTTCGTCTCATGAAATGATCAGTTAAGTTTAATTTAATTAGTGCTATTTACTCACTCTCTCTCTCTGCCAGACATATCACCCATTAATGATAATACACTAAGTTATACATTTTATAATAGGTCAAACAAAGGCTCTTACCGTTTGAGAGCCTCTGATTCCAAGTGAAAAGGATTCCTGTAAAGTCGCGTGCCCACCGCGAGCTTTTTCTCGCACAAATGCAATGGCCGCTCGTGACTGAGAGCAATTATGGATTAATAGATAATAAATTTATGTTAATGTAGGTACACACAATTTTCTTTTTACCGTATCCGCTGGCATCCGGTCTTAAGGTTAAAGGTTTTAACCAGCCGTTAAAGGCACATTAAACATAATTATTTATGCAGAAATGGGTAATAATGGAATCTTAATAGAGAAACATTATTTTGTCTTTGAGAAAAGAAAGACTGATGAAGGCCGATATATTTATTTTTTATTCCAGGTCATATACAAATAGGATCTTTATCTTCTTGATTGATTGATTTGAAAAAGTTGGGGAAATAAAAACTTTTTCTATTTCCTTCTTTGACATTTTAACTACTACAGGTCAAAACATGGCACTATGTATGTTTGTTTTACTAAATAAAAGAGCGACTTTTAGCTATCGAAGTCACTCAAGTAACGACAAACGATTTTTTTGTCTTTCGTATGATATCCTTCAACATATCCGAAATAGTAATTCGGACCTAATAAAGGGCGTAGCCGGTATACAATGTTGTCTTTGATCACATTCATGTTACACTCGGTTTAGAACCACTGGAGTAGATACGGAGCTCGCGGTTCACTATCGCAAATGTTGACAATACTTCCCCGCACGTGAAGACGCAATAACAAGTGTGAAGAACAAGTCTAGGGCGTCTACGTATTGTTAGCAGACAAACTCTTCTCCCAAACTGAGACTGTTTTCTTTATATATTTTTTCGGGTACCATCGAGTATCGAAACTGAAACCAGTATTGTGGAGTCGATAAAAAACGTTTCCGACTACAAATCTGACTCCGACTAAAATTAAAGTACTATATTGCTAACGATGTGTTATATAATACTTAATTACGTGGCGTTACTACTTAAATGAAGGTTTTTGTAAATAATGTCTTACGAAGATATCTCATCATAGTACACGTTATTTGTACTAGATGGTACATAGTTCATAATGTAATGTATGTAGCCAATATTTTTTATAAAATGTAAAAAAATTACAGTCAATATCGAATTTAGTATAGTATCTCCCGACTCCGTTAGTCAGAGTTAGGAATGGGACTCTGAGACTCCAACTTCTAACTCTGACTCCGACTATACAGCCCTGGGTGAAACTCCCGTGAGTGGATTATAAGCGTTTAATCAACTAGTCGTCAAGAGACATTAATTGAATCTTTTATTTATTAATTTCTCACTTTCATTGTACAAAGCACAACCTGGCAGGTTTATTGTCAGATGGTAATCATTCAACCAGAAATATGTTACTAAAATTAATGACAAGTGCTAGATTTCAAGTTACAAAAGATTATGCACATATAGTATGTTAATTAATACACACAAATATATGTAAGAGTATATAGGTTTAAACAAGATTGTACGAATAAAGAATGTAAGATTATCATACAAAATGCGAAAAAAATTATGTCTTGAAAGGTCAGGTAAGGGATTGGGAATGGGAATGGGGAGCACACGTTACGTTATTGAGTCAAGATATTATGTGTTTTAAGTTGCTTTATGAAGCAAACCAATGAAAGGTACGAATTTTGTAGAAGCGTATAGTTAGTTGATTCTAGAGTCTGAAGAGTCATGGACAGTAACGAACGACGTAAAAAATAAAGAGTGGTGAATCGGTTATACTAAAAGACAATCTCTGCAAGCGCGTAGCTAGGGAATTGAACCCATAACCATCTGGCTAGAAGACAGATACTTATTATGCTACGGAGGTCGTCCTGTTGTACAATTATTTTTTAATTAAAAATCTATTCTAGTCATGGTTTCACTTAAATCACCAGAACTAATTTGCTAGATTTGGGCCTATTTTTATTTATATTTTCAGATACCATCGGAAATTAAACACGAAACCCCTGTGTTTGAGTCAAACGTCTTACCAACTAGGCCATGAGTGTCGTCTTGGTCATGGTTTCGTAGTAATATCGTCTCTTGGGCACTTTATTTATGAATATAAAAAAAGATAGCTCATAAGCGACACTAAATAAATTCAGGTGGAATGATGTCTGAAAGTCTGTACAATAACTGGATGCTAATAATCAATACCTCCATTTTCTAAGACTTGACAGTCACCGACATACTGTCGACAATATGCCTACCATGAGTCTCCGGTTCTCTGGACGCATTGTTCGTGGCCAAGGAGAGGCTTGTGATCAATGAAGAGCCCAATGCGTTGGACTAAGTAAAAGACGCAACAGTTCCTCTTAAACACTATTAAGGACTATTCTTCTGACAGTGGAGTGTAATGGTGGATGAAAAGGAATCGTCAAAAGCGTCGTCTATCATGGGAGTCACGATGCTAAATCATGAGCTAGATGACAGATTGATGAAATATTTAATAACAAGTCTTGTCCAAGTTTCATTTATCTTAATGCTGGACCTTAGAAGATATTATGAGAAGATAGCTTTGCTTCTCTGGAAATACTAAGATTGGTCAAGAAATGGAAATTGAAAAAAAGTTCTGCTTGTATGTTTGTTATCTTGATTAATACTAAACCATCCTACAGATTATCTTTTTTGATCTCCAATCACTTGAGACTCGTAGACGTACCTTTGATGTTACTTTATAAAATCTTGAATAGTATTCTGGTTTCACCTGCGACTCTGGAAAGAATTGATATAAGTGTCCCCTCTCGCGATCTTAGAAAACCTGGTTTGTTCTACATTTAGAATTAACAGGCTTCTTTCTGTAATCTAGTACAATTGGTAGCTTAATCGGAAGTTATTCAATGATGTCATGGTTTGGGAGGATGGTGGCTGAATTGGTGGAAGAAAGAAAAATTATAGCGTTTTCACTGACCTATTAACACGACTGAACTGTACATGAGATGGGCACTGGTTATTTTTATTTAAACCGTTGGCATTTGTTTATTGAAGATAATCTGTTTGTGTCTATTCATTAATTATATTTAGTTGCAATATTGTGAATTAATTTAGTTATGATATTGTGAATAATTTAGTTATTATATTGTGAATTAATATAGTTATGATATTGTGAATTGAAATCGAAACCATCGCGGTTGAAGACGATGGTTTTACCAACCAGGCAACGGAGTTAGTTCATACGTATGAATAAATTAATATAATAAATATTCGTGTGCCCGAATTTTTAGCAGCGTGCATATTTTTTGCGCCTCGCGTTGTAACGAGTTATGCCCGCATGAAAAAAAGACATTAAAATTGGAGTTAGCCCCGGACGAGTGGAATTCATGCGTCATCAGCTTCGATGACCATAAATCTCGCCTCAACATCGACAGAGTCTGTTTTCCTGTTTAGATAGGCCGACAGAAAAAGTTACTAAGCTTTTCTATCACGATATACTTTCTTCGGCTTTTTCCATTCTATACGTCTCTTACAGCTTCTTCTGTTTCTCTTACTCCTAACCTTTCTTTCTTGTAAAATGCTATTCACTTCATCCAACCATTTTTTTTCAGTCGTCCTCTACCATGACTTCCACTTATGCTTGCATTGTAAATTCGTTTACTCGGACATCTTTTCAACGAGTCCAAATCACCTCAATTATTCGTTGATCAGTTTCCTGTAAGATTAAATAAAACTATCGACATCAAGTATTTTCATCAAACATCTGTCATTCACAAATTGAAAAAAAAACGACGAATCAAAGAGTGAAGAATGAATTGCAAGTGTATTTTTTTCTTACGTCGCTCCACTTATCCAGTGACCCAATTTCTGTAGAAGGATGCGGCACCAGCAGAGAACAATGGGTCTCGACAGTTACCCTTGCACACGTTCACAGTTCACAATAACTCTAGCCCTTTTTTATACCGATATCAACCCCACACACATTTATTTATTTATAAAAAAAGGTGTGCGCACATTTTTATACCGTTTATCCAGTGGCGGTCAGAGTTGTATGAGCTATTAAAGTGTACTCCCAAGAAAAAGGATGTCTTAGGGGTATAATTTAATGAAAAAGCTCGAGCTAAAATGATCTTGGACTTAATCAAATTTGCAATTAGATTATTTATGTCGGAAAGGGATCGGAGATTTTTTTGTACCACGTTGAAGGACTATTTTTAGGCATGTCTCATCTAGGGACGTTGGAAAATAAATGGAATAAATAGATTTCAGGATATATGTATAAAGGTATATTATATTACCATATATTAGATTAAACTTTCGTTGTATACAGTACAACCTACTGGGTTTATTACTATATCGCAATGTCTTCCAATCTACCAAAATGTTAGTATAGCCTAAAATGAAAACCGTACTGGAACCTTATGATTTTTATATAATATGTCGAATATCAAAGGGAACGAGCCCACGAAGTCCGGGCTAGAAGATAAACGTCTTACTAACAAGACCATGGAGGTCATCCAAGTTGATACGCTAATGCCAATAAATAGATGACTTGTATAGCGCTGATTTCTACTAAAATGTCGCATCAAGAGCGTTGTGTTTTTTTATTTATCAACTGTCTGTCAGTGGAAAAAATCTTAAAGTACGATATAAGAATCAGGATGTTTATAAGAAATAACAATTTTACTACCCACCAAACACTTAAAATCGGTATTTCTGCCTCTGATGTTTGGACAGATATCTAGATTATTACGATCAAATAATGACGCAAGATAAGTCCAATGGAACTTGTTTAGAAATCTTGAGGTTTTTTTATAATAATTCATGCCTTTATTTTAATGGTTTATTCTAAATTGACAAAAATAAATAGAAACACTATAGATCACATAATCTCCACTATAGTTATAAGTCATTTTTGGTAAAAAAAAATAAACAAAATTTGATGATGTATAAAAATTTATGAATCTTTAAGATCAATCAAGCTGTTTTTTTTATCATATAATAATATTTTAAGCACGAAATAAAAAATAACACCCCTTCCCTGTGTGCCCCATCCGTCAGAAAAGTGTTATCTGAAGGATGCTCTGCGTAGATAAAGAAGTAAGTAACGGGCCAGGGTCGGGTGGCGCACCTGACGCGGCGCGTGGCGTCCTCTTCTCCCTGCTCGTTGCATCCTTGCAGATACCGACTGCACCAAAGAAAAACTGAATATTTACTTTAAAGAAATTTAAAATTAACTAAATTTATCATTATAGAAATATAACAAAATAAATAATGATTATTGAATTACTTTGTGTTAAAGAAATAAAGTTAAAATATTTTTATGACGACCTCTTTTAAAAAAATTAAACTAGTAATTGTTTTAAGAACATTTCATGTGTAAAAAATATATATGAAAATCAATAAAAAACAAAGAAAAGCTGTGTAGGAAAAAATTGCATGAAAAAATAAGCATGTAAAATAATAACCGACGAAGAAAAAAAACATGACAAAAAATTGCATGAAAAAATTGCCAAAAAAAAAGATAAATATAATGTATAGATGAAGAATGTTATGATCAAAATGAATGCTATATAAATGCGTGCATTGTGAAGAATACCTGATATTAAAATAAATGATGATGTAAGGATTGATCGAATAAAAGATCATTGTTAAATAGAGAAAGATATAAATAAAATTAAGAAAGGATTTTCAAAATGTTTTGGACACGTTGAGAGAGTGAGCTGTAAAAGAAAAGAGAAACGAATATATATGTTGAAAATTAATTGAAAGCAAAGAAGAGGTAGACCGAAAAGAGAATTAAAGAAAATATATATAGAAATTTTAACTAATAGAAAGGTAAGATGTATGATAAATAAAGAAGTGGGGATAATGAAGAGGCAGAGGATATGTGCTTGAATTAAAAGGCGTTGAGATCTCTCCTCTTAACCTTTCTCAAAAGATATATGGCTTGATAGAATGTATGTATTATATGTATGTATTAAATAAATATTTTTTTCCTTAGGTCACTTTATACAATTAATACAGTTATTGTTTCCATCGTGGTTTGTTGCTATATTTTTTATTAGAACGCCTAATTTTTAGATTGATTCACAAATGTTAATTTAAATATAGACTCATCTTATCCATATAGAATGTAATTTCAATTATGTGTTTAACAAATAATAGGTTAAGAGTTCGTTTGAATCTGTGTCTAAGAGATGTTCCTTTGGACAGGAGTAGAATTTGGGGGTTGATTTTATCTTCATCGAATAAATAGATTTTTCCAAATCCAGCCAATATTATAAAAGGGCTTTAATCGTTGCTGATCCTGTATGATCCGTGGAATGGTTTACCTCTAAGTGTTACAAATATGGGTGACATGTGCAGATTTAGGAATACAACCCTTTTTTGAAGATCATGTCAAAATTTATCATTATATATATATATATATATATATGAATACTACACACACTACATTATAACTTAATCCGAATGTATCGAAAGACCTACAAAGGTTTATTTGTAGTTCGTCTTCTCTTGGTAAGTTTTCTACGGTTTTCTTACCAAATAAGTTTTGCTGAACATATGTATATGCGAGAAAGTACATTGTCTAATGGCCACAGCCACTACCTTCCTATCCTTACACTCATATATGTTATATTTATTTTGTATTATTTTTAATCTTTCAAAAATGGTGGGTTCGGGTCCCAGCTTGGAAAACCCTAGAGGAGGGTTTGCTCTTTAAACGGCGCTGTGTAAATTGCGCTTTTATTTTTAATATTATTATTATTTTGATTGAGGTAACTCAAAATTGACTGAATAACTTACAACCAACGTATTTTGTCCCAGTAATATAAAATATGAACGTTCTTATAGTGTATAATTAAAATCTTCCGTAAATGAACTTTTGAAAATAAATGCATTTACTTGAGTCTTCCTTGGTACAGCATATGCGCGGCACAGGATACCACACCGCTCATCCCTGCAGCATCTGCTCATCTGTGTTTATTGTCGTCTCAGTAAGAAGAACTTTTAACGGCTGAGGCGTTAATTGAAAGCCTTCGATGTTAGCATCAAGATATTATTATGAAGAAAAAAAATAGATTTTTTTATTTTCAAGTCGTAGAAATAAGAATTAATAAAAAGATCAATAATAAATTTTGAATGTACCTCTATATTACTGTTAATTACTATTTATTGTAAGTTTGCTGTAAACAGTATAACCTGGCGGGCGTATTCCCATGTGGCAATATCTTCCAATCAACCAGGAATATATTAGAGGCCTTAAGTAAAACTAAAATCGAATCCTTTTTTTTAAATCGGGGCTCCAGCGGGATTTGAACCCGCAACCTCCGGACTGGGAGATAGGTATCTTACCAACTAGGCCAAGGAAGTCGTCATTTATTTATGTTTAGAAAAAATCTTTTTTTTATATCTTACTAAATTAATTGTTTATTTTTATTTTATTTTACATTTGATACAGGGTTCCCCCAATCACATAAAATAACAAGAAATAATTTGATTATTAAAAAATCTAAATTTGGCATAGTGACAACAGGAACAATGTTACTCTGTTTCCCTGTGAAGTGACACAGTTATAACTACAAAGTTTAATCCTCAATTTATCCACCGAGATGTAGAAAATATTGATATCAGAAAATTTATTCCATATGCGAATGGTGATGTTCTTAACATCTCACTTCTGTAAACTCTTGACTAACTGGCGAAATTGTTAAGACAAGAAAAAAAATTAATAAGATACTTTCAACTGTAGATAACTTTTCAGGAATCGTTAGAGTAAGGGGTGTTATGATTTATCTTCACCAGAGACATTTATTCTGACACTTTTAATACTCCCATTACCTTAAATATGTTTTTGATAAATGTGTAGAGAATATTCTTAAATGGGCTATTAATTTATCTGAATCGACACAGTACGCCAAAGGTAGACTCGTGTTAATTAGGTATCAAATAAATTTAAAAAAATGACAAAGAACTTAAATAACAATCAACAATCGCTTAACATTATTAAACTATTTTTTTCATATTCACATGTTCTCAGTAAGATACAGGCAAAAGCCTAGCTTACTGGAGTCACGATAAATTACAGGCAACTAACCAAAATTCATATAATTTGATAGTTACCACTCGAAATAACTTGTTTTATTATGTCTTGTTTTTTTTTTCTTCTGTATATTATGTAAACATACAATACATACTCGTATATACCATAGTCGTATAGCTTATGACTGAGCATTGTGACTCCAATGATAGCCCTTGACGACTCATTTCCATCCATCTCTGTACTCTACAGTTCGAAGAGTTGTTATTAAGGGTAGTATTTTTGGGTCTCTCGCGTGGTCAGTCTAACGCACCGAGGATCTTCCTTTTGTGTGTCATCTTTCGACACTTTCAGTAACCATAAGTCTTTTCAAATTATCTCCTTGATTACGAACAATGTGTCCAAAATACTTGACGTAGACATTTTATCGGGAATATGCCATGTAAACGTGTAAAATAAAAAAATAAAAAACGTGAAATCAAACAAAACAACCTCCTTGAAATAAGTACACGTTAATACCTGTACCTGCCATAGAATATTTTCCGATGTTTCCGCGGAACCAGTTCTGAAAGCTAGCTACTTTCCCTTAATGCCGGGTTAAACAGGCACCGCTGACGGGGCTGCAACACATTTCTATGTAAAGTTTGCACGGCACACAGACCACTAGTTATTGTGGCGTCCACAAAAGCTTTTTTTGTCATTTAAAGCGGTTGAATCAGGTATTTATTTCAAACTGAGACAAAAAACATATCATGATAATTTTGACTTAGACGCAGTTTAGTGATAGTCACGTAGTATGACCAAATGAATCGAATTCTGGAAAAATAGAAAATCTTTGCAATACGAAAGTATGCATAACGAGGTGTAAAAGGTAGACTTGGCAGTAGTGAAAAATGTGTAACAAGTTAGAATAAAGTGGAGATTACTTGAGTTGTGGAGTCTACCAAAACCAATAGAGATAATATATGCTGTGGTGACAGTCAATCCCCCTAAAGGTGCCTTGATAATATCTCGAGTAAAAACTCTTTTTAAATTTTAGCCTCCATGCCTCCTCTAGATGACCTCCGTAGCCTGATTGATAAGACACCAACCTGAAGGTTGCGGAATTCGTTCCTTTTGGTAACCATTTTTTTAATGGGTCTGTCATATTGTTTTTCAATTAAGACCTCTTTAGCATATTTTTTTATTGTTTTGAAAATGTTTTGCCTTTTGACAATAAACCCATCTGGTTGTAATGTATACATACATACAAAGAAAGTGTAATATAATTCAATATAGATTCTCCTTAGTCCAGCATCCCAAGGAAAACTTTGACCAACGATCTCTTTGATCAGATATTTCATCTCTAGTTCAACTGGTAACTCCATGTTCATAAAATTACTATAGTCTGGGTGAGACACTGGCAAGGCTTTTGCCTAACTTTTGATTAGATAATCAAACAAATTGTCGACGACAGATCTCAGTTGGTGCAGGTGAAAAAAGTCTACAATTACCTACCCAAACACCTACGAGTATGTTCCCATCGTAAGTGCACTCTTAATATATTGTAGTTGACTTGCAGTGCCTTGATTTCAAGGCGAGAAAATGATATTCATTTCTGACAAGGTGAATTGGCAGTCACCAATAAGGTGCTGATGCTCTCCATGCAAAGAAATGCACATAATGTCATATATTTTTACATTTTAATCTGATAAAACATCTAATGGTTTCGTTGAGTAAATATTTTTTTATTTGCCTTACAGTGATTCATAATGACATGGTCATCACTTCACTTTAGGTGGCAATACAGCTTATGTAGAGATTTAGCTTCCCAGGTGATTTTTCCCTCGCTGTCTCTTCTCAGTGTTCTTCCGCACCCAGCATTTAAAATCTTGCTGCACGTTGTCTAGAAGTTTATTTTTAATAAATATGTAGAGAATATTGTCATCTGCCAAATGGCCTTTTTTGTATTGTTGGATTTTTATAGTGAATCATCTTTGTTAACCGATTTGTCTAAGATCTGCAAACATAGTCTTGTACAGTAATTTCGTTTTTAGAAGTGTCGTTACCAATCAGACATTGGAAATATTGAATTTGATATGTTTTTTAGATGTCTCGGTTTTTAGTACCAATTGTATGTATAAAGTCTTTCGAAGTGTTGTACTACGTGGCTTATGATGCCGACGTGTGGAAAACGTTGCAGTGTTCATCTTCTGGGCTAACATGTGATCAATTTGGCGAAGTTGACTACAAACAAACCGTTAAGATGAAAAATGATCCGTTTTCGACACACACGTTGTCATCAAACTCTGGCATACTTTATACGACTGATTCAATTTGATGACTGCAACATGAAATATCTGAACTTCTGAACTGCATCAAGTAGAGAGACAGCTATTGTTTTATTTTTTGGGTGGAATTGGGAATCCGAACACTCCATGTGGAAAACAAGCGTGCTATCAACTAGACTATGAAAGTTACCTTCCTCAGAGGATCGTAAGACTGATTAAGAGCTTTAGTGTATTTATTAATACTTACTGTCTTCTTTCAGATTCAATACGTATGAGTGCTAATCAAGCTTATGGTAGTTAGTTAGTTGCATGATATTACCACGTGTTAATTAACCTCCAGGTTATACTATATACAATAAAAATGTAATAAAAAATGAGTATGCAAATCACTTTGTTAGGTTTGACCCTTGGCCCAGCCCTTACCACTCGGCGTGGTCTTGCCTCTTGAACGGTTTTGAATAGTCACATGCCGCATTAGGCCTGATCGCTCCTTCCGATATGTGAGCTAGGATAATAATCCTCGGTCAGGGAGCGTCACGCTCGTACATCAACTGAACCATTTGTCTGAGGATAAAGGAAGACGTTTGTTTGATCTTTACATTGCTGCGAATCCTTCCATATGTTTGCGTAGTTCATTGTTACTGCGATGTAATTTGACCTTCTAGACGAAAACGAGTTTTTTTATCTACATAACATGTTTGTACTATAATAATTGTGATGTAAGAATCTGAAGATCTCTCTGGATGGAACAAATGAATGAAGAAAGACTTACATAACAAATATATAGTATAAATGTGAGTCGAAGGCGTGGTAGAGGGAAGATCACGAAAAGTGTGGTTGGATCAAGTGTATATTTTAAAAGAAAGAAATTTAAAAAGAGAAAATGTATGGATGAAAAAGAAGCGAAATATGTGTGTTTGCTATAGGAAATTCGGGCGCTGTCTCATCTCTGCCTACCCTGATAGGCAAACAGCGTGATGTTATGTATTGCAATCCCTTTTAATACAATAAGTTCTTCTTCTTATTTTTTTTTTGTGAGAGATTGTCATATGCCATTTAGCTTACTAGGTTGTTGTGTATGTAAGGGCAGTGTAATCGAATACAATACAAAAATATTGTTACGCCATTAATTTTTAAAAATCATCATCATTATTACCATCACATTATGACTGGGGAAACAGATTTTTATTTCATCCTATGTTGTCCTGTCCTGATATGGTTATACATTGTATTTTCACGTAATTTACCGCGTTCACCTTATTTGATTTCAAAACTTTTTGTCACGTCCAAGTTTTTCTTGTACATCCTAATGTTAGGACCAATATTCCATTGTAATTAATCAGATTTGTTTAGCTAAAAATGCTCCGGTCGGTAAACACATTGAACAATATACCATTCACTCTATTGCCTCCTGCTAATCTTCTTTCAATATTACACTTCGCACGGCCATCTAATGTGAATATGCTTCCATGATACAAAGATTTTATCACCATACTCGTATCACATTAATATCTGTTTCATATAAAGTTACTTTAAACATATATAAGTACACACTATCACCACATTTCCCTGCCGGGGTAGGCAGAGATGACAGAGTGCAAGATTTTCTCATGTCGGCACACATCCTTCGCCTCTTCTACATTCATACACCTAATACGATTTCTCTGACTTTTTACATTTGGTTCTTTCAAAATATCATTCACTTTATCCAACCATACTTTTCTTGGTCTTACACTAGCACGCCTTCTACTCACATTTGCACTATCATCGTTTCTGGACCTCGTAGTCAAAGATCCCATCGCCGTTCCAACGTCAATTCAGTTAAAAAGCGAAGCTTTGCCGTGGATTTTTTGTTTTTAATTAATGAGTTGTTACACACCAGCTATGCAGTTGTATTGGATCCGATGGCACACCGAAATGAGATGATCGGAGGACATCGATTTTTTTAAACAGATATGACCGAAGTCAGAAGTATTCTTATACCCTCAAATACTAGGCGCAAAAAATGCCTGTGACATTCGAGGGAAGTAGTGCAGCGCGAGGTTCGAACCGGTGAACTTCCGCACTAAAGTCCAGTGCGTTAATGTGCGACCATGCACTTCAATTTGTTTTGTTAGTGTTTTTTCATTCATTCCTTCTACATACCCAAACCCTCTCAGAGTGCCCCTCTTCATCTTACTCAACACTTATGTATTAAGTTCACGTTTATCCTTAATCACTTCATTCCATATTCTGTCATAAATCATCACTCATTTTTTCTTCTTAGTGCACGCATTTCTACAGGATTTTGTTTCAATATTTTCCACGTTTCACTTCCATACACCAAAGTTGGTATTAAAATACTGTTACTAATCTTAGCTGATTTTAATAATATCCCGTTCAAGTATGAATGTTTTAGTGCCCTATTAACTTATAAAGGGTGTTTTTTTGGGTGTGATAGGATTTTGAATTGGCCGCCAAGATTTTCTTTGGGGTTATGTTAAATCACAGGTTTACACCAACAAACCCAAGACTCTTGATGAACTTGAGGCCAACATTTGTCGTGTTATTAGCGCCATACAGCCGGAAATGCTCCACCGAGTCATCGAAAATTGGCGTGATTGAATTGGCCAGTGCAAAAGAAGCCGTGGAAGCCATTTGAACGGTATCTTGTTTAAATCATAAACGGCATGAAATAATATTTTAAATTAAACCTTCAGATCCATTTTTGGTTTATTAGTTGTTGTTTTATTTTAAAGTTCTATCGTTCTTAATGGGAAATCCATCTTATGATCGGTTAAGGTACATAAGAACCTGCCATGGTCAACATATGAATGAAATTATCTTCAAACAATAATTGTCATTAAACAACCTATCAATTGAATTCAAATACACGGCCATTTAAATAATTTATATGTGTTTTATTTCAAAAACAAATTCTATCACACCCAAAAAAACACCCTATAGTTACATGCCGTTCGATATATCTCGTTAACTATTCCATAATATTAGAAAATATCATCCAAATAGCAGAATTCCTCGACTTTCTCCAATATTTTATTGTTCACCTATATATTGCATTTACTTTTCACACTTTTTAATCCCCAAGAACTTCACAACACTCATTCTCAAATCTTTCTCTTCCCATCTCGCATACAAGTTACTTTAAAATATTTGAATATAAGGTTTTTTTGTCGGCGATAACACATGTATTTATTTAATTAACGACACAACAGTGTCTTTATATACAAATGAACATGTGACAGGTTATACAAGTACTTAAAATTATTGACAAATAATACAAAACTTTATCTTAAACTAACATGAAGATACAAAAAGCAGTAGTAATAATAAATTACAGTAATTGTTTTAAAATTATTTAATAGTTATATGTATATTTAAGTTCAATATATGTTATGTATGTATACCACAAAATATTACCAAACTTCACCAAGCAGACTTACGTAATTGTCGGAGACTTATTTTATAAAGGTAAATAACTCAGATTTGTTGTTAGTGGAATAACGCTTACATAGAACAAAAATTGGATTTTTTGAGAATTTATGGATAGATCTTGAGATATGGAAACACACGGGCTCACTTGTAGAACGAGATGCAAGTTGCTTTGCAGAATCGAAACCTTCCACATGTTGATGCAGGGTTACTCAACTCCTGAGGCCAAATATTGTCCTTAATGTTTCGTTTATACCAGGTTATTTATATTAATAAAAGAGAGCACATAGTTAGTAGCTATTTCCAAATATTGTTGTGATATTCTGGCGAATACTATATATACTTATATTAAAAATATCTAAATTGTTGCAAAACTCGTTTCCAAGTCTTAAGCACATGTCTGCATATTGAATCGATTCGCGAATATTCTCGTCGCTTATTGAAATCACCCGATCTAACATAAGTGTGCACAATGCAAGAAAATGCCTCCATTGTGATTACTTGAAGGGGCTTCGAAAGTGCACTCAAGTATGAAAATAAACATCTTACACGTGCAGAAGATGCCTTAGATCTGTCCACACGACCACAATAACAAAATTTAGCATCGATGCCCTGAGAAAAAAAGATTTACCGAATAAATAAACCTTCATTTAAAAGAGCGGTGGTTTTTTTATTCCGTGGTTAGTTTAATATGGAAATTTGACTTCTTTCTCGTATGTCTTGTTTATAGAATCAGAGTTTGTTACATTTTGATATACATTTGCAGAAATGATCCAATCCACAAATCACATTTTTAGTCAATTTGAAATAAATTTAAAATTAGAATACTTATTTAAATACGCAAAACCCACCAAATAGTCGAGTTTAAAGACTCAAAGGAAATATTATTTAACAGGCGTTCCAAATTTCATTCACATACGACTGTTTTTACTTCCAGGCATTTTTTAATTGAATTTATTATAGTCCAAACGCTTAGTGGCTACTTACATTAATTTTTGAAAGGGTTCCTCTTCCGTTATAATTGATTGATAAAGCAGCAACTACATAAAAATCATCGGTTAGATTCATATTTATGTAGCTTTCATAAGCTTCAATTATCTAGTATAATTTTAATCTAAAATTAAGCAGTGTTTTTCAACTTATTAATTTTTGTCACTTTCCACAGTACAACATTTACATTTTATATATTATAGTTCTAATGGAAAAGCAAACCGTAGAATATGAGTACATAAAAATTCAAAAACTCTCTATTTTGTGGATATAGTATAATTACTTCACTAGGTAATGCCTGTGATAAAGTGGTATAATTCCTTAATCACAAATTTCATATTTATGTCCTAAATATTAAAACACTCAGTTGAAACAATCACATCCTTAAGCACATACTTAAATTCCAAGTTATCAGATATATAATTCCAACCGCATCACCTCAATAACCACATCAAAATCATATCCACCAGCTTATCATTACACACTCTACATTCGCATTAAAGACGGTACTATTTTAATATTAGAGGTACTTGATTTACCTATGAAGATAACGGCTCGAGTTTGTGGTAACATTGTATATTTTAAAACACTTGCTTTACTAAAGAACTCATGAAGAAGAAATCTATAGGCTTTGATACTAGTTGATTTAACAGTTTATTGTACTAAAATTATCAATCCTTAATATTTTGATAGCTGTTTTTTTCCCTTCGAGGACAGTCTTAGAGAGGGATTTATTACAAAACAGCGCTATATAAATTCGAAGTTTTTTTTCCTAGCAAATCGAGGTAATCTTCGTGGCCTAGTTGGGAAACTCCTGTCTTTCAATCTGAAGGTTGCGGATTTGATGACCGTTGGAACCCACATTTTTTTAAAAGGATTCTACTCCGGTTTCTTCTTGAGACTTAATTAACATATTTTTGGTGTGTATGTAAAGATTGCCACATAGCAATAAGCCCGCTAGGTTGTACTGTATAACAACAAAAGTGTAATACAATACAATAATTCCTGACAGGGCTCTATATCATTTATTGTGTTGTATAATATTATACTTTCGTTGCATAAAGTACAACCTAGTAAGCTTATTGCCGTATAGCAATCTCTTCCATCTAACTAGAAAACCTTGAAGTGACCTCAAAGGGAAATCAGACGTGAATCATTTAAAAGAATCTGGGTTCCAACGAGAATCGAACTCGCAACCCCCGGGTTGGGAGACTGGCGTCTTGCCAACTAGACCACGAAGGTCCTCTATGGCAAAGCTGGTGTAGCAAAAATATTAAAATTGTTAGACTGCGCTGACTTGGGCACTTATACTGCATGCAAGACAGTGGCTCTGCAAGGGTAGATCTAAAGGGGTGTAGAAAAATGAGTAGAACAAAGCTGAGATGGTAAGATGGTGTAACAGAGAACTGCCGCACATTGGGCACAACAAATATAATATAAAAATACAATATTACCTTTCCTCAAATATTAAAAAAAAATAAAAAATATAGGTTGGGTATTTTTAACATATGTATATTCATTCAATTTCCCTTCGATTGGCAGGTGAAACAAAATCAAGCATGGCGAATGTAAATTCGCGAAGGGATGTTGCGGACGGAGTGCGCGCCCTTTCCACGAGGGTGGCGCTTTTGTATGATTTTTTTCTTAAATTATTTAAGAGCGTGTCCATGAAGATTTTGATTGAAAATGAGCCATGTTGTTATGCCGATCGGAATCTTTGTCGGTAGCTAAAAAGCAAATATCTTGGTTAAATAAAAAAAACACGTGTTAGTTTGTATTATTTATTATATATACTGAATAAGGGGGTATTTTTTAATGAGAGTGTTGCATATTGTTGGCGTAAAATAAATAACCCATGGAAAATATTTTATTTTATTTAAGCTGCAAATATATATTGTAAGGCATAAAATATATTGTATTGTGTCAAATGGCAGATTCACTTTCAGGGTCGTTTTACTCTTAGACAATTTTACACCTGAATTAATATTTTCTTTGACTTGTATGCTGCTTATCATATTTTTATAGCGCTACTATATGCCACACAAAAATAGATAACGAAAGACCTTAACATATTAAACCTACCAATCGTCTTGAAAGTTTTATGTCCTTGTAATCTTAACTTTTGGGCTAATCTGTCAAGACTACGTGCTTATTTAAATACAACAGCTTGCACACATTTAATCAATACACCCACAGACGTCTTTGAAATAAAACAAATAAATGTGGCTTAAATGGCTCATTGGATTACGAGGGATTGGCTATCGTTTTGTACTCCAGGCATGGCAGAGGAATATCGAGGAAAGTATAGTTGGAGTAAGTGAATTACATTTTAAAAGAAAAAACTTTGAAAATCAAAGAAGTCGTAGAAGTTGTATGAAAAGGTGTATGGATGAGGAAGAATCGAAAGATATATATCGAGATATGAACGTCTGACTATATGTCCTCTCTGCCTATTCCATCAGGAAAATGGCGTAATTGTATGTAAGAATGTATTAATTTCCAAAATTTGGTAACGAGATCCAGTTTAAATAATTACATTTTTTGAAACAATAATATAGTAAGAAAAAATTGGTACAAAAAAAATCGAACCCGCAACCTTCAGCTAGAAAGAAAACCTTCTCACTTATGAGGTCACGAAGGTCATCCTATAGTAAAAGTTTAAAATTAAAAATAAAATGAATTGTATTGTCTTACGACCTTGTTATGTGATGTCGTATTAAGACTTGAAATTAATGTATTATATGTGTATGTTCAACAAAGATTTCGCTTGCACTTACAACATTTTCTAACATACGTTAATTAGACTTTTGAAAGTTACCCCACGATTTAATTCGTGACTTCTTTGAAAACCTACGATCAATACCACTATTAATTTACGCGTATAGTTGTTCTGCATGCTCCCTCACTGTTTTTGGAGAGTAATGGGATTCCTTTACAGTGCGATTGTACATTCGTAAGTAAAGTAGATCAAGTCACGCAGTGACGAAAGAGTTGCCCACTGGGGAGAGCTCCTCACTTCAAGCGTCACACCAGTGTGAAAAAGGTAGCGGTGTCTCCGACATACACGTTAAGTCCGAAGCTAGTTTTTTTTCGTCTAAGTAAAGAAGTTGATTTATCCGATATTTGGTATACATTTTTGGTGTAGTTCTTTTTTGTATACATTATTTATTAGTCAACATTTGTATGTGTATATATTTTTCATCCTTCCGTGGTTGCAGTCCTAAGACTGGTTTGCAGCAATTTGAACTCTTCTCCTCCATTCCCCCCTGTCCTGTGCGGCTCTTTTTAAGTCTGTATATGTTGAGCAGCGCACGTCCACCAACAGGTCCTCCAGGTACTCTCGGCGTGGGCGTCCCCTAGAGTTTGTCCCCTCGGTCATACCCTCCATTATGGCATGCAAGAGGCCCTCTTGTCGTATTATATGACCGATCCATCTTGCACGCCTTTCGGACAGGATCCTGAGCAGGTGCCTTCCTCCTTCGATTCGTTGGAGAACCTCTTCATTTGTGATGCGGTCTCTCCAAGAAATTCCTAATAGTCTTCTATAGGACCACATCTCAAAAGCCTCTAGTCTTCGTCTATCTCTTTCGGATAGGCACCATGTCTCGCAGCCGTACATCAAGATACTCCATACATAGGTCTTGATGAGGAGTATTCTCAGTTTTAGGTCTATATTATTTGATTCTATTATTTTCGACCTTTTATTAAATGCAAGTCTAGCCTGATGTATACGGCTGTCGACCTCGCTCTTGGACCGACCGTCCCATGTTATTTTGCTCCCGAGGTAGACAAACTCCTTGGTGTTCTTTAGTGGTTTACCTGACATCACTATTCTCATCTGGTGCTGCGCTCGGCCTACAGTCAGCAGCTTTGTTTTGTCTTTATTTATCTTCATACTGTAGTTATCTTGAAGAATGCTTTCCATAGTTGTTAAGGCCTCTTGTAGTTCCTCTTCACTTTCAGCAACCATAGCAATATCGTCAGCGAACCTTATCATGTCCACCTTTTGCCCGTGTATCTTTACACCTTCTCTGTGACTCATTCTCTCTTTCAAGTCGTCAATCGCGCTCTGTATATAGGCGTTAAAAAGAACAGGTGACAGAGAGCATCCCTGCCTTACCCCTTGTCTTATATTGGCTTCCTTTGTGTCTTCGTCACATCTGATTATAGTGGCCTATTTTTCATATCGATGTATTTTATGCAATCATTGTATGACGACACAATCGGACACATAAAGTGAGTCCATCCTTACGAAAATTGCATGTTTGACTACAATGTTACAGCAATTGAATCCTTCCTTTCCTTAGACCAATTATTTCAAATTATAGCAATCGTCAAGTCGTGAATACTATGCCTATCATTTTCATGTTAAAGCCTCTGCCGAAATTCATTTGCGCCAATAGGAATAATGTTTCCAAAAAAACGGAGTCCCTAAAACCCGTTATTAGGCCAAAAAGTGGTAGTTTCGCATAAAAAAACGTCAGATGTTTTTCGATAGCATCTGCGCTGTGACCGTTCGCGGATCCAAAACACTTCTGGGTGTACATTTTCTTAAAATATCCAATGATTATTTGATACCTTTTCAATACAATAACCCAAATTCCTTGAACAAGTTTTTTTTTGTTAAGTTTCATCTGTATTGAATGTAGAAATGTGAGTTAGAAATATTTTTTTATTCGATACAAGTTTTTTCTTGTAAAGGTAAATAAATATGTTAAGCAATTATTATAGACGACCTCCGTGGCCTAGTTGGATAGCAGTTTGACTTCCACCCAGGGGGTTCGGGTTTGATTCCAGATGGTACAAAAAAAGAAATTAGAAAGGGTCCCAGTCTGGTGAAAGAGTTTATTTATTTAACACTTTTATTGCAAATACAATATGGCGGGCTTATTTCCAAGCGGCAATCTCTTCCAACTAACCAGACAAAAGTAAATTAAGCAAGTTAAATGGTTACGAAAAATTCCCATGAAATCCATGAACATATACGTGAGCAAACCGCGTAAAACCCACATAGACGAACAATCACCCGAACATTCCTTTTCATATAAAGTGAAATATCATCAATCAAAGGAAAAAGAAGGGATGGGGGAGAGGAAAGAAAAAATCAGGAATGAAACACGTTATATTACTGACCAGAAATTAAAAGATTTTTCAGTCGCTTCTTAAAGCATGCCAAGAACGGAGCGATTCTAACATTGGTTTATAACTGATTCCAGAGTCTCACTGCATGGACAGTCATGGACGACGTTTGTCGAGTTATAATACTTACACGTGATAGACGCGTGCGAATGTTATCTCTTCACGTTCGGTAATATTGTAACACGTGGATTTCTCGGACAAGCTTTTTAATATGTCTGAAACACAAATTCGGATAGGTTGAAGGATATCAACGTCTAAATATTAAATAAAATTCATATTAAACTGGTCTGGTATTTAGTATTGATTCCTTTGGTGTGCTCATATCTAACATATATAGGGTTGATTAACGTTTTTTTTACAAAAGTCAAGAATTAGTTACATGAACGTAATTTATGTTTTATTTTCCATCATCAATCAATTTACAAAATCAAAATAGAACAAACTTAGTTGGTAAGACGATTGACTTCCGTTCGGAGGCTTAGGGTTCGATTCCCAAATGGTACTAAATAAAACAGTCTGGTAAAAGAGTTCGTTCGGTAGCAATATTCGCCGACTGCGTGTGTGAGTGTTGTTACATATTCACGTGCAATAATGTTGTCAACACGTTCAATGACGAATTCCTTGTTCGCTTTAGTAGCTCTAAAACCCGAAGGCTCTGTTGTGTTTGGATACGTTGAGGAGCGTCAAAGGAACGAATGAATCTCATAAATGGGACATGAAATCTTAAAGACGAATTGTTTATTTTTTTCTTCTTCTTAAATACGCGTATTTTCTTTAAGTTTGTTGTAGATGATATCGAAATAAGTACGAAATAAGTTATTTTATATTTTAATTTACAGGGCATTGAAATTATAGAACCAATCTTAGTTAGAACACAATCAGTATCGCGTTAAATATATTTGATAAAGGAAACAATTGGACCAGCTCAAAACCGGCGACCCTCTTAGATGGTTCCGCTATTCGGTATTTATTTCTTGTGTCTCAATTTATCCATTCCTCTGTCCAGGCCTGCTCGACTGTGAACCCATTGCTCTCTTAGGCATGTGCTCTGACCCAGAAGGGTTTTCTTGATTTGAGCCTAGTATGTGGGGTATTCCTCAGGACCAATTTTTAAAGAGAGGCGTTGTTATTTGCCCTTATCCATTCTCTTACTGTAGATGCATTCCTACGAATGTGGGGAGGAGCTATGTTGGTCAGTATGGGTAGCCATTGGCACTGGGTTTCAACACACCGGCTATCGTTCTCATGGTGGTATTGAGCTGGGTGTCCACTTTCTTGGCATGAGCACTGTCGCCCCATTCGGCAGTAGAATAGACAAGTGATGGTCCCGCTGTTCGCAGTGTGTCAACGCATGCTGCCCATCCAGACCCTGCCAGCTTCTGGATGACATTATTCCTAGTATTTAGTTTTGCGCATAGTGAGTCAACTTGTTTTAGATGATGGTGTCGTATTTTACATTTGAAACATTTCTTTTTTATAATATTTCCCCTTAAAATTTTTAAAGAAAAAGGAAGGGTTTTTATCGAATATTTGTATTTTTTTATATTCGACTAGTTTCGAATGAAGACATCAGAAATATATGGATGAATATAATGGATATTTTAAGTGAAATGAAGAAGGGAGCTGTCTCTTGTGAGAAGGAGAAATAGTTGAACAACTTACTGGATTGGTTTGACTGTGGTACCACATATTTGTTCAAAGCAGCTGTTTCAAAACTCAAAACAGTTGTAATGATCATCAACCTTCAAAGAAGAGAGTAGCAATAAAGAAGAAGATTATTGTGTATTGCCAGATATATGATAATTTTTAGCTGTCATCAAATTTATTGAAAGTTATGACGGAAACTGGCCGAGCATCATAAATACTAAAACGCAATAAACCCGTATATTTTCAACGAATATGTCAAATATTTATAAATATTTCGAAGACATATATGATATTTTAAATATTCAATAACTTTCTGTCCATCATATAATAATTTTGCGTTATCTTAAAAAAATAACTCTGTCTTCTAAAGCTTTCATCGATTTCGTAAAACAGTTAATCTATTGCCTTCATTTTTAATGAACATGTTAAAAATACATTTAGATAAACTCGTTGTTAATTATGAAAGCAAACGATAAATCAACTCGATGCACTCTTTAGGTTAGCTTGAGTATTCAGTGTGCAGACTGCCATTAGATATTTTAGAATCGGCTCAAAACGCAGCAAATAAGGAAAAAATGTTAACTTCGACCACCTTTCCTGCGACTTTTAAAATTGGGGGAATTTTGTGAAGGGGTGAGTATGCATGTATTTGTGTTGCTTTGGGTTGATTTCTATGTGTTTTAAGGGTAAATTGAAGACAGGACCGGTTTTAAATTAACAGGACCTAGAGAAGGGAAATAATTAGATATGGATTTAAAAATACTCATTTTTTAATAATACGAGTAGATTTGAAAAAAAATGCTATTCCTATTTGAAAATATTAAATACTTTCCCAAGAATATATGTCTCAGAATTTAGGAAGAGGGGAACGAACAATCGACCATAAATATTTAAAATAAGTCTAAGAGACAATATTGATGTACGTCTTTTTAATGCAATTTTTTTTAACATTTTCCTTTTAGTTTATAAAACGCTTGCATTTCCCCGGGAGTTTCGGGTTCGATTCCCAATAGTACCAAAAATAACTCCCTGTCTGTTTCAAAAATTCGCCTAGTAACAATGCTTGTACGCGCTGGACATATGTGAGTTTCGTTGCCTATCCACGTGCGATAGTATTTTCAACACGTGCGATAGTAAACTGTGAATTACTCACTTAATCCAGTGGTTCTCAACACGAATACTCGATTACTGGAGCCTAAGAAAATATTGCCTCCGGTCATGCTCAACAGGCACCGTATGAATGTATAAACATAAAAGCTATGTCTTATATATTATATAATACTTATAATTGTAATTTATTTTTATAAAACACTGTTTATTCCACTTTTTTGTAACAGTATAACCCTACCGGTTTCAAGGCTTTCACCTGTTGAAACCGGTAGGGTTATACCGTTACAAAAAAGTGGAATAAACAGTGTTTGATAAAAATAAATTACAATGTCTTTAAGCCTCCACAACGTTAATGCCTTAACTATAAACAACAATACTTATAATCTTTACATGCAAGTATATTGACGTGTACTCGTATATGCAAAAGGGATCCAAGTCGCATTTTTTTGGTTAATTGAAATATCGCATTAGCATACCTCAAGCCAAAAATATCAAAGAAGTAAAATAGCTTTTTCATTTTGGAATTCTATTTAAAAATGATATTTCATACAAGCCATTACAAAGGTAATGTTTCCCTAAATGTCTAGGAACAGGTTAAATGTCGGTTGAATTACTTTTGAATCTATAGGTCCATAATATGAGGGTCTTACACATCGAGGGCAGAAAATGCAACTGTTACAAGGTAACTAAAAATATTTTTGAAACATACATTATTAGGTTAAATTCGGAGAAGAATTTTGATGAATATGATAAGTATTCTATTCTAATCATAAAACATTAAAGAATATTCTTGATTCATTCATTTCAAAATTAGTTTGTTAAATGGAAAATAATTGTTTATGAATATTTTTGTATGTTTTTCACATTTCTATTACTTTGAAAAATTCTCGAAGATCGAAAATCGTAAAATCACACTGATTAAAAAATTAAGACAATTCCAAAAAATGTTATTCCTCAATGCCTAAAATAAATGTTTCTTTACGAACTTTCTTTTCCTATAATAATATAAATGCTCGTATTATTTCAGGAATATCATTTAGCATAAACCCTAGTGTAGAGTGTAACTTGTACTCTTCTAGAGCCTGCCCCGCTTGTGGCAATATTAGAAGCAACTCGTGCTACTCCAACGAACCGGGGGTTATTAGCGATTTTTTATGAGAGACTGCTTTTTAAGGAGTGGGTAGGTACTTTTTATGGTCTCCTTAATATATCGCACGTGGAAGGAGTATGGAGGAACAAATGCGACATATTCTGTCATGCCGGTTTATCTACATTATGATACATTCCATTTGCATATTGCAGCTTCTTATTGCAATGGAGTGCGCCGGTATTCGTGACATGTGGAATGTAGTAATAATATATAAACTGGGAATTAAATAGCGATTTATCTACAATAGTTTAATTTCTAATTATTTGAATTTCATTCTAAACTAACTAAAGCTCTAAAAGATTATAAAACTCTAAAATCCGAGAGCTTAAGAATATATTATCTTTATAGTTTTAATGTTATAATAACATGTTAATTAAATGTAATATTTACTGTCACCTACACACACAAAAAAAAAAGAGCCGCACAGGACAGGGAGGAATGGAGGAGAAGAGTTGAAATTGCTGCAAACCAGTCTTAGGACTGCAACCACAGAGAGAGACACATACATGCATACCATCACACCATTTCTCTGTCGGAATAGGCAGAAAGGACAGAGCGCTAGACTTGCCTATCTCGGCATATATCCTTCGCCTTTTCTACGTCCATACACCTTCCCATTCCTACGATTTCTGCGACTTTTACGTTTCTTTCTTTCAAAATACTCGTATAATTCCCTTGATTCAACCTTACATTCCTTGATCTTTCTCTACAACTCCTTCCACTCACGTTTGCACTACATTTTTGTTTTATTAGACGTTCTTCGTTCATTCCTTCTTCATGCCCAAACCAAATGTAGCTGTAATAACTGCCAATAGTTATAACAGTAATACAAATTAATTTATTCCAGCTAGTGTGCAAGAGTGTGGAATGCAACACAAGTCACATAAAAATACTTACCAAAAAAATACTGATTTAAGTAAATATATTTAAAAAATAATGATAACAAAACAAGAAGAAAGCAATTATTAAAAAATATATTCTCTTCACACTATTCACTTCTTGTGGGAAGAAATATTTATAGTAACTGACAGTATTATTTAATGGTGAAGCTTAAATTGTTAACTTGCAGTTCCTCTAATTACACTGTTGTTAATTCTTGCTCGGAGTATCGGTCCGGCTTTGGGACACCTTACTCCTTCATCGAATATTTAACTCTAATTAATGAGTACGTATTATTTATATGTGTTTCCTGTGCCACGTTAAGTACCATAGACCCTGGCAAACCACCATAAGCAAATATTTTTGAAGCATCTTGGTAGTCCAAATATAATTCCGCATGCGTTGTTAAACTACACTTTAAGTTATTTTAAACCTCTGAACGTGTAATTGATCCAAAGTTTTCTTGAGCACGATACTCCTTTCTGTGTATATTATAACCCCTTTCCTGAAATCGATAACTTTTCGTGTATATTAATATACAAAAGCTTAAAATATGATATACCCGCTTTACAAGGTAGAACCGTGTTAAAGTGGATATTTACATGCAAAACTATTTAGTGAACGTCATATTTATTCAAGCACATAAACTGTGCACGTTTGTATACACTCATATCCACACATACTTACGCATTCATAAAAAAACATTAGTATTGTGAAGTGACTAAAATGGTATTATAATTATGATCAACTAACTTCCATATATTTTTCATTTTTTCTTTGCGAGACAGATTTGATTTACTAAAAGTCAAATCTTGACCGCGTCCAATGAATGTAGCGTTTCTTCTTTCTTCGTGGAACTTTCCCATTTATAGATAGATTGTTACATTTTTGAATCTTAAACAGTTGAAACGTTGAATTATCTAGAATTATCATTTTTTAATTGGTGTTATTATATTAACTCATATATCATAATTGCATAATTATTTTAATTTAGTGGCACAAATCATCCTAGTTAAGCAGGATTGCATATTTAAAAAAAATCCTCATGTAAACTTTCATATAAATGCCCATTACCCGTGACGACTATAATAGAAGGCACAGTACAAAGTGGGGGATTAGAGTAATAATAATAAAATAATAATTTATACAATATATGATAGTGCCGTTTAGAGACCACACTCAAGGGAGCACAAACTCAGAATTCGAACCCAGTATTGTTGAAGGATTGAAAATATTAAAAAAAAAAAAACTGAAATAAGTTAAGTGTAAGGATAGGAAAGTAGTGATTCCGGTCATTAGATTGGGTACCTTATCATTGGTGCCACCAGAGATGACTATTTATGACTATTTAAGACAATTTGTGGTAAACATATCCTGTCGCATTTGGGGTGTAAGGATGTTCGGTACTTGCAGCTTGTCGGTGTCTTTTTTTTCCATTGGGTATCGGTAACTAGCAAATAATTCAACGCCATTAAGCTCGATCTGTTAATGTTCGCTGCCAGTTGTGCTAAGCATTTATATGTTTCAGCGTGTCATGCAGTAAGTACGTCCTTATATATTTTCAATAGAAACAGCTTTTTCTTATTTCAAATGGAAGTGTCTTAATTTTTAGGATGCATAAAAACGATGTCCCAGTTCTGTTTATATTATTTGTGCATCGTTTTTGTAAATAATGGTTTATTAACCAAATTTATTATTTTTATTATTATTACCCAAAAAGTCAAGGTAAATTTAGGTCAGTGTGCAATGATAAAGGTACAATTTAAAAATTGTTTTTAATGCTGCGTTTATTGGTAATTATGTCATTGCCATTTTTATTGTATAGAACTACTCCCATATATTTTTAAAATAATTTATTCAAACTTGATTTATATTAGATTTTTAAATGTTGTTTACAGTTAAGGCATTAACGTTGTAGAGGTTTAAAGACATTGTAATTTATTTTTATCAAACACTGTTTATTCCACTTTTTTGTGACGGTATAACCCTACCGGTTTCAAGGCTTTCACCTCATCTTCAGGGGAGCACAAACAAGCCTTGTTTGTGCTCCCCTGAAGATGAGGTAAAAGCCTTGAAACCGGTAGGGTTATACCGTCACAAAAAAGTGGAATAAACAGTGTTTGTTAAAAATAAATTATAAGATTTTGAAATATTTTCGTAGTAAACCTTTTGATACGATAGGCTGTCTATCGTGAGGGAATATGATTGTCAGGCATCCTGAAGATAGAAGTCGCCTGTGCGTGTATTAGTTTAAAGTGTGCAAGCTGTTACACTTTAGTAAGCATATAGTCTTGATAAAACCTAAAACTTCGGTGGCAAGTAGATAAAATTCAAAACGATCACCTGGATTAATACGCTCCAGCCTTTAGTTTGCAGAGTTTTTTTTATGTAGCGCTATTTATATGTTGATTAATAGAGCTTTAAAAAAATATAATAAACAATTGATAAGCCAAAGGAAAAAAAATCAAATGTAGAATGTTCTAAGAGTAAAAACAGTCCAACGAGAGTCTGCCCAGAATCGAATCTGGATCGCTCGATTGCTTAGCGTAAATACTAACTGTTAGACCATACTCTTTTTTATATACACCTTCTATACACAATAAATTTAATATAAATGTACGAAGTTAATACCTTAAATAATTTTAACATACATACCATAACGCCGTTTCCCTGGTGAGGTAGGTCGAGAAGACTGAGCGCCAGGTTTTCCTATCTCTACACACAAATTTTGCTTATTCCACATTTATACACCTTCTCATGCAGCTCCACGATTTTTCTCACTTCTTAATATCAAAACATTGTTCACTTGATTTTGAGAGAATGCGTTGGGGAAGACTAACAAAATAAATATGTCTTAATGAGAAAGAATATGAAAGGAGACTGCGGAAGACGTAGATTGAATAAATAATGGAAGAAGCTAGTTGGAGGAATTTTAACTATGGTAACGGTAAGAAATATGAAAAACAGAAAATCACGTATGACGAGATGTATAAATGTGAATGAAGCAAAGGGAATGTGCTTGAATAAAACGCATTGAGATCTTTTCTCTCAGCTTACCTAAAAAAAAACAAGACTTGATGGTATATTTGTATCACTTTACATTCTTGAATATTTTTCCTATTAAACATTCTTCATCCATTTTATAGTTATTTTAAAAATATCAGTGTTATAAGCCAGGATAAAAACAAACATTTTGAATTTTCCCTTAAATTCAGAGGAGCATGATCATCCCTCGCCACTGAAATGAGCAACATTTCGCATCGATTATGTCAAATTTAAGGAATATAACAATTTAAGGAATATTAATTTATTTTGATTTAAAAAAGCATATTATCTTAAAACGTCGTATCTCAACTTGTGGGTCGTGATATTAAAAATAACTTAACGTATATAAAATGAAAATAACAAATTTTCTGAAAAAAACGAACACATTTATTTTGAAAAATACGGTCACCATCATACGTTGTTTACTCCAATGGTTACCTCTGTTTATATACTTTATTATATAGCTAGGGAAAGTATGTAGTGGGTAACGTAAGTAATATCATTTTAATCAACTTTGGAATAAAAGGTACGTCTGTTTTATTTTTACTTTTTGGGGAGTGGTAAAGTTAAGAAAAAATACCTTGAAATATATGTATAAAACAAAAAATTGTGATATTTGATATTCACAGAACCGTACTCAAAAAGCAGTGAAGTAAAGAAATATGTAATTAATTTCTATACCTTGCAGAACATAATAACACTTATATTTAGAATTCACGAAATTATTTTTAAGAGAGACATTCAATTAAAAAATAATTAAAATAAACATATCTCATTACCAGAGACAGTAAATTTACATTAATTAGTTTTTCTATCCTCGAGCGTTAATTAAAAATCATCGTCCTCCATCAGGAGAGGCCATCCTCGGGGAATACAATATCAGGACTTGCAAATGATATCCTTCAACTTGAGAACAATCAAGGAGACATAAAAGCTTTCATTAACAACTGTCCCTCGACTATCTGAGAATCACAGAGTGAGAGAGAGATTTTTATCATAATTAAATTTTAATTGATCAAATAAATAAAATTCAAGCAAAGAAAAAAAACGGTGGGCTCTTTAATTTCTGTATAAAAGACCAACGCCCGTTTCCTTGCGAGATTATATTATATATATCTTTAAAGATCCTGCCAGGATTCTGAGACTTTTTTATATAAGAATTTATACTTGTAAATGCCCTATATAGTACATGTTGGCTGTTGTATATAGAGGAACAAAATTAATTGGTTAAAACTCCTCTGTGAGTCCTTTCCCCCTTTAGCCACCCCCTGCCGCCCCACCTCTGCCCCACACTTTTCCTTTTGAAGACGTTGAAACGGAGGGAAATAAAAGAAAAAGCGATAGAAGGAGTGAGGGGTGGAAAGAGAAAGGCTCCCCGGCACTTCGTCTTGGAGAGCAAAAATAAATTATAATTCTTTTCATCATCAGGGTTGCCTGCTATCTGCATACCACAGCCGGCTCGTGGTTCAACTTCATGTTTCCGCCGTTTTTCTAGTTAATATTTGATATAAATTCAAGTCAAATTCTTGGAAATATATTATTTTCCGTTTTAAAATGCTTTGAAAGTCAAGAAAAATTATATCATAATTACTTAGTTTTCTGGTGAATATTACACGGTCAATAGATACTTTTATGTTATCAGTGTTTATATATTTTGATTTTTTTATACACGTAATTTAACATACTTCAGAAGTCATAATATTATTATCATTTCTTTATAGTTTCTAAGGGCGTTTTAATTAAGCTATGAGCTTAACAGCTTATAATTGATACTAAATATTCATATTGTATCGAATATTTAATAATTTTTCCTTAAATATCTATAAAATTTATGATATATTTTCTTATATGCTTATCTTCGGGAATACCAAAAAATGGTAAAATATCTATAGTGCTAGGTTCATAAAAAGAGAATATTTACTTGATGAGTTTTCTTATTAAGAAGAAGACATAATGCAATCTTCTTCTTCTTATCATGTCTAATGCACTAAATTATTTCTACCCATAATTCTACCACCTCGACAGCACTGAGCGTTCCACGAATCAAGTTCTTCTCAATAGAAGACACTGGACTCCTCGGGAACTGCAGCCAGTTTCTCAAGGACAATAATCAAATAAGTGTTATGTTTAACTTACAATAATAATAATCCTATCATAAAAAAAATTGAAATCTTCCCAAAATCGATGAACTCCGTGACCTAGTTGGTAAGACGCCTGTCTTCCAGCCCGGGATTAACAGATTCGATTTCCGTTGGTACGTTTTTAAAAAAAAAGAGTGCGAGTTTGGCTTTCATTAAAGACTTGTTTCTAGTCGGTTGGAAGAGATTATTGCATAGCAATAAATTCGCTGGATTATACTGTATACAACGAATGTGTAATACAATAGACTCTGAATACCTTTTTATTTGTATTCTTCATTAGTCTTTATCAATTAGTGCTGAGTGATTCTGCAATAAATATACGCTTCCTTTACTGGTCACGAATCATAAATATATGATACGCTTCCTTTACTAGTCACGAATCATAAATATACGCTTCCTTTAATAGTCACGAATCATAAATATACGCTTCCTTTAATAGTCACGAATCATAAATATACGCTTCCTTTAATAGTCACGAATCATAAATATACGCTTCCTTTACTAGTCACGAATCATGTAACCTTGATTCATATACTCGTATAGGCAATTTTATTTTAGGGGATCTCCATTTGGCAGATCGTAGATCTCCATCTTCACATTTTTTGACTTCTTTTACATCAAAACTTACTCATCATTTCTTGTACTTCTCACTTTTATGTCTTTCACAATTTCACCGGACGTATCCTAATATTCCCTTCAGCGTTCTTTCAAATTTAGGTACCATAAAAAGAAATATCATTAACCATGTATATGTATAAATATTTTTTTAATAATTATAATGTTTATTAATAAAATTCCTAATTAATCGACACCCGCCACGCACCACCTGTGGCGTTACACAGGGGTGGGGTGTGGGGGTGGGCTGCACGAATTTAAGCAAGAGATGAAAAAAAAGACGGAACGAAAAAAAAAAGTACATACCTCCTTTAGAACCGTCGTCTTGGCGATGTGCTCCCCACCCGGCCTGCCCCCAACCCTTACAACACCGCGGGGTAAAGAAAGAGTTAATATTGATCGCGTTTTTTTATATTTCATTCAACCCCACGCACCGAGTACTTGCAACGCTATTTTTTTACCCCATCCATTCGGTTGGGTGGCTTCCCACCCACCAGATCCACCTCAATCAGTACCGGAAGAAGATTTTTATGATTCTTAATTAGTAATATTAAAATGAAAGGTAATTAATTATTTCGCCCTTGTATTAAAATCGAAATAGATAATATTTTCTTTAGCAAAACCTTTTAAAAATCATTTTTTATATCAACATTCTATTAAAATGGACGTATATATGCATAAAGGAACCAATCCATATTTTTTTTGTTTATTTAAAACGTGCCTCAATCTTGTACGTGCAAAAATAAAGTCAGTTGAATTGATATTTCGTAGGGTTCTTACAAGTTAATGTAAATGTGATGGGATGTGATGTTTCCTTAAGTATCTCAGAACACATAAATATTTCATTATTAATTAATAAGCGGTACAATTTACCTTTTAACAATAACAATACAGTTGTGATTTCATACATTAAAAAACGAAATATAAAAAAACTAATTTGAAACAATTACGATAAAAATAAATACAAACAAACAATTGTAAAAAAATCAAACAATAGACAAGCATGGAAGTAGAAACACACTCTCACAAAAATGTAAAAAATCCACTAAAAGAGTTACAAACACAATACAGGGCCGTCCGAAGGCGGAAATATATTGGGTGTTTTTTTTATATATTGACGTCCATATGTGAAACATGTAAATATGTATGTATTATACGAGTATGTTAGATAACCCACCAACACAGAAGTGGGCTGGGATTTCGGTTTTTAAACTACTTATGAATCGGTCTATAAAATTAAAGGACTTGAATTTATTTAATAAATAAAACACATGCGAGTATATGTATAAGGGAATACCACTAAAAAACCTTAATTTTAAAACTTCTTCTGCGTTTGACCCTCACATGCAGTGTGTCTTTTGCAATTATACCACAGCGTCCAGTGTTAAATTGTGCAGATCTTATACGCTTCCAGAAAACGCATACAGTTGGCAGCTGTGAATGGTCTGCTCCATGGTCTGCATGTTCCCGCACTCTCAGAAAGTAAAAACTAAGTATAGATTATTCAATAATATACCAATTACTATGAACGTTATGATACTTTACAGAAAATATAATTAAAACACGTTATTTTTTACTTCCAGTTTTTATTTAACATCACCATGCGTATTTAAATTTAAAGTGTCTTCTTCTATAATTCATACTAAATATATTCTATGGTTTAATGGGGAATAGAGTAATAAGTAGCTAAACAAATGATGTCTATGGTCACATGGGAACCATCGACAACATTTGTATAATTAATTAAATTTGAGCATAAGATGACTTGGATAGTTGGAAGAATGCCCGAAGTACCATATTTAACCATGTACACACAAGAATGAAAATAAATAAAATATGGTTATCCTCTTCTTACTATATTATCTATAAAACCATAGACAACATTAAGTAGAAATTATGTTGTAAGTAACATCTAATTTAGTTTGATTAACTCATCTGAAAAAGAAACAGTATGTGTTGAAATACGTACAGTGTTTTATTTTAAAATTTCATTTCTTGTGTATTTCTACCAAGTTACGCTGGAATTACAATACGTGTATTTTTAAACAAACGTGTGGTTATGCGTGTTTAGAAAATGCGTGTCTAATAGAAGGAAAATATTAGACCGATTGATAAAATGCAATCGAATGAAGAAGGTAAACAAAAATTGATTGCAGTCAGATTCTTTCTCAATGCCTAAAACGCAATTTTATGTCCCAAGTATTTAAAAAAACGCAACATGTCATAAGTATTTTTTTTAAAAAAAGCACTTTATTATCTACTTGAGTACTATTATTGATTTGAAAAAGATTATTGTAGTCTTATTAGATTTTTATCCCTATCAGAATATAATAAAAAAACTCAATGATCAGATTCTCACTTAACCATAGTTATACCACGAGTTACATTTAGGTCGACTGTGAGCTGATCGCGGCATGCCCACGGAACGACAGATTTTTTTTCCACGGTTTGCTATGCTTAATAAATATTTCATAAGATAAATTATGTACCTATATATTTTTATTGTATTTTGAATGTTTTTTTATATATGAGTATAATACAAAGCAACAATTTCAATTGAATACTTTATTATTTATAGTATTGTGTTATAATTAGTGAATTATCCTGTATTGAAAATATTTTTGAATGTTTTATTATATTTTAAATCATAACTTAACAGCCTTAGATAGACCCCAAAAAATTGCTAGACACGATACAACAAACAAATTAAATTTTCCACATAATATGTACTTTTGTGTAAAAGACTAACTAATATTTATTTTATCCATCGTCGACGCCGATCTCAAAATAAGCCAATCGACCAATATAATTAAAGCTATTAAAATATAACATGTATTGCATAATAGTACCGTGTCTGGCAAGCATAAGTTTTTGATTCAGAAATCTAAATTCTTCCAAAATTTTGTAATGACGCAAATATATTATACACAACGGTGTATTTTTATAATAATAATTATTATTGATGTACTTATGCCATACTTTTTTTCTATTTTACAAATTAATGTTTTTTTGCGTATTGTTTTTTTTTTCAATTTTGTTGTTGTTTCCATTTTTATGTGATATATTTTAAGATGTATATTAAGAAAGCAAATAAATGTGCAAATGTGAGTGCAAGACGCGGTAGAGAAACCCTAATGAAAATATAGTTGGATCAAGTGTTTTTGAAAGATGGAAATGGAAAAAAATTCAAAGATATCGTAGAAGTTGTATGATAAAGTGTATAGTTGTACCTATAGAAAAGGTGAAGGATGTATGTTGAGATAGGTAAGTCTGGATGGAGCTCTTTCATCTCTGCGTACCCATCAGCAAGATGACGTGATGGTATATATGTATATTTTAAGGTTTATTTGAATTTTGTTTCTTTATTTTTTGTATAATTATTATTGATTTATATTTTTTTTGTAAAAGCTGCGACCGTTTAAATTAATAAATAACCTCAATTCGATTAGACTAACCCTGATATTTACAAACAACTTTATTTTTAAACTTCCTTGAAACGAAAAAGTAACCACTCAGATCCCAACGTTAACTATTTAGAATTCATCTTAGAAATTAATGTCCCTTCTCGCCACTTGGTGTTGCTAAAAATATGGACTTGCGTGACCTTTTGAAGTTTTCCGTATTAATATTTACAGTATTTGGTCATACCGACGCCTAGGTAGCAGCTGTTTAAAACAAATTCTAATAGCACTTTTGAAGTGACATCGACGACCTCCGTGTCCAATTAGGTAAGACGTGTATCTTCAGCGCCCATGAGTTGCGGGTTCGATTTCCGTTAGAACAATTTTTTTTAAAAAGGAACCTAGTCTATCTTTCCTTTTAAACCTCTTTAAAAATTCAGGTAAGCTGAATCCACTTGAAGACAGCCCTTTTTGAGAAGTATTATCAATATCTATGATTGTATATGAACAACACTATAATGCACCTAAAGTTGAATGTGTTACTATCATATATTCGAGGATCTACAAAGGTTTCTATCTAGTTTCTTCTTCCCTTAGTAAGTTTTCCGCGGTTTTCTAACCAAATATGTTTTTCTGAACATATCCGAGGAAATATTTCATTTAATGCCTTTCTGACCTTATACTTGACTTACACATATTTATTTTGTAATATTTTTAACCTGTTAGTAAGAGTAGGTTTGAGTTCAGAATTCAAGAGTTCCTTGAGAGGAGTCTGCTCTCTAAATGGCGCTATATAAATAGTATTTTTCATATTATTATTAAGTTTGATTAATTCCCTGCATGATAATAAGTCTGCTAGGTTAGAACATACTATATACAATGAAAGTATTAAATAATACATTTGTTATTAAATTATGCTAATGTAGCTGGGTTGTATTGCTTCCGGTAAACTATTGTAATATTTTAAGGTAACAGTTCATTCTGTCTCAAGAGTTCAATCAGTGCCATATAAAACTGAGATTACGATCTTCTAGGGTAGGTGGCATTGGATTGGGGCTTAATCTGTCCCCCTTAAAATCATGAATGGTGGTGAGATCGAATTGAGCTATTGAATACTTATATTTCTAACTAATTTATAGGATAATCGGTCTTTGAGTATTTTCTCAAAAAATATAATTTCTGATTTCTTGACTAAGTCAAGACAATGGGGGTTGAAAACAATTGGTACATATTGAAGTCAAGTCTCAAATCATTGATTGACTAAATTAAGGAAAATATACGTATTTATAAAAAGTTATTTATCTATAGGTTGGGTGTATAGTCGACGATGATTATTTTCATTAAAAAAACAAAAAAAAGCCATAGCATTCCTTCACCCAGTGAAAAACATGGCTATAAATGTATTCACTCTGATTTCTAGCAGAAAGTTGAGAAATTTAAATAATATCTGATAATTTTTCCCCTCTATACGATTCAAAATCCACCCCTGCGTGCCTCCCTAAGCCTATGGATGGGAGGGGGCGGGGGAGGCCAATCACGAGTGCGCGACGCGCTCGGGTGCAGCCTCTTCCGTCTTAATGCTTTGCATCAAATTTCTCTTGCATAAATTTACATATCGCTGCATTGTCTGAACAGACTCTTCACACATTACAATTATTGTAATATGTGGAGAATTCTCTCAAATTGGGATATTATTTCATTTTCTTTTTTCTGTCTGCATCAGATGTTTAGTGGTTAATATACTAGCAAGATATTTTATAGTTCTGGGTACGATTTTAGTTCAGCGTATAAGGTTTAATACTAAATACAGAGTTCAAGTTAGTGTAATTTGTTATATATTTTTTGTAAATTTTGACGAACTCCGTGACCTAGTTGGTAAAACGCTTGACTTCCACTCGGGGGTTCATGTTGAATTCCTGATAGTGCCCGATTTGATAAAAACATGGCCACATTCTGGTACTGAATTTATCTGATAATAATACTCACATGCGTTAGACATGTTCAAATTTTGTTGCCTCTTGGCGTGCGGTAGTATAACTAATAATGATTTTCTAGGAATGAAAAATCGATGAATGGGACCAACAACTATATTGTCTCCCAGCTACGCTCTTCAGTATATCTGAATCATGGATTTGGATAAGTCGGGGGGTATATGAATCTATTGATATAATTGGTGAGGCTTATTTTCATACCGACAATATTAGCAATATAAAATCTAAATATAAAAAAAACGCAAAATGAGGAATGAATCATCTCTATACGAATTGATTGAATTGAATTGATCACTATACGAAATCGAACTCAAGATCCCGGTCAGATAAACACATGTTTTAAACTTGCTTTGATATTTGGATAGACAGAACAATTAAAATGTTATTTAGCTGGCTTCCTTGTTTTTGTTTTTTATTGTTTAATGATTCATCAAATAAGATTTTTACACTTATGTATTACCATCGTATTATCCTATTATCTACATATTTGTATAGCCATCAATATTCAAATCGAACTGGAGAAAATCGATTTCAAACCCTAATTATCCTAAACAACAATTATGATATGTTTCACTTATTATATATTTTTATTTTGGCGTCAGTCCATCTGCGATTTGGATTAATATGACAATACCTACAGGGATTTTAAAAATTATGCAACTAATTAATATTTTATTTCCCTTTAAAATTCCAACAAAGTAACCGTGTTTTAAGTTATATTAATTATGGAGTTCCACAAATGACACCAGAGTTACTTAAACAACTATTGAATTAATGTTTAAAATTATACAGATGCCAAGTGGAACATTGTTATTATTAATTCAAAATACTATCAACTTTTTAGTTCGGAGAAAGTTTAAGACAAATATTATTTTTTTTATCCACTTTGCACGGATTTCTCCAGTTACATAAAGAGGGTCTGCTTCTAGCGTTAACTTATTCGTTAGGAAGAATATCTGCCAGGATTCTTCTCATACTGCTAGGTGGTACCGAGAATACATATCAACAGCGTCATTCAGTTCAATATCTCTATACCACGCGTGACTGAGTGTGTAGCCATGATATTCATCCGGTAAGTTGGTATGTAGAACAGAGGGTGATTCCTTGCACGGCTATATTTATTAGGTATATATAAACTTAGTGCTTCTAGAGTCGCGGAACAGTTAAAGCAACCTTGAAAAACCTTACGTAAGAATATTGCAATGGATTCTTGCCTTCTTGTTTCGAGGCTTCTATAGTTACACACCGTGAGAAGTTCCTATTGCTGTAGTTAATTTTTCGCTCCATATTCCTATTGGGATAAGCAGGCAGAAGAGATCTCCACTTCATTATATCCTGGTACACATCTTAAATTTTGGCCACTCTATATATAATATGTACTTCGTCATGTATACTCTCCTATTATAAAGGCTTTTCACCCTCCCCTCTTCACAATTTGATTCGTCTAGTCATGGTAAGTTTTTCTACGTCTTTCCAAACGTTTCGTACCTTCTATGCTACTTTTATAAATCCTTCTGAATAACTTTCGTCAAGTTGGTTAGAAGAATGTAGCAATAAACATGGCGATTGTATCTTGTGCAACAAAATATCAAAACTAAATTAATATTTTTAAGAACATCAAACTTAATTACTTACTATTTATTTATTTAATACTTTCTAGCAAATATATCTGATGTATTTATTGATTTAAAGTAATTTGTTCTTATTTCTAATCATAGTTTATTGTATTGTAACATATTACGCTTGTGTTGTATACAATACAACACATGGAGGTTTATGTATATGTGGTAATTTTCAACAATCAACCAGAATGGTGATAATCAAGCCTGTAGTAAAAACCATTACTGATATCCTTTATGAAAAAAAATGGATACCAACAAGTGTCGAACCCGACACCCCCTAGTTGAAAACATACTTCTTATCAACTAGACTACGGTGATAGTATATTTATTATAATTCTAGATTTTAAGAATGGAATATTGGGAGTACATTTAAGTGGTATTAACCCTTCCTGTCCTGGGATGTGTAACTAGTATACATTGCTTCTAAAAACTTTAATGTCTCCATAAATATAATAAATACTCGGTTCAGATTTTAGGTATTCCTCCGTAATACATTTACGCATTGAATGAAAAAATAATATTAATAATAATTAGCACTTATCGGCCACATTAGAGATATTTTGTAAAAATCAGGAATAAATTCACCAATACAATCAAACGTGTGCCAGTGTGTGACGAAGGTATATTCATTCTAAAAATTACTATGGGTGAAGATGCGACGCTATTCCCGTCTCACTTTCACTTTTCTTCGGTATATGGGAACGCAAGAAATAGAATCTCAGTTCGCAATTGTGTTTCTTCCTTCGAGGTATATATAACAGTCCGAGACCGAGTCTAGTCTCAGCTCTCAGTAGCTCTAGGGCATCCATTTGAGGTGGTCTGTGCGTCCGTTTTGTGAACGTCGGCCGATATTTTTTCATGTTTAATTTAGTGCAATTAATTTTCAATTATTATCACTTTTGACTTCAAATTTAATTAATTTAAGCGATTGGCTATGAATATCCTTATTTTTCCGATTTTAAATCGCTCATTTTTACACGTGTATTGATGTGTATTGAATACACAGCACCGGAACGCGTGATTTTTTTTTTAGCACCGGAAGGGAAAGGTTAAGGAACACTGGAATATATAATGAAATACATTTTTAAGAAAAACAAACATTTTAATAGATAATAATATACCGGACATAGAATAAATGGTACAATAAAAGATCAATAAAATGTGAACAATGTAAATATAATGAAAGATACACCCATTGATTGATATTCATTTTTACATTGAATTATTAGAGACAACTTGAAAATATTTATCTCCTTAAATACGTTTTTAAATAACCGGAAACATTAATCACATTTTATATATACTATTATATATAAATATGCCACGATACCGATATTTATTCTATACCAATGATAAAACAAGAAGATGATAAGTTGGAAACTTACCCATTCCGAGTCCATCGACGTGTAGTTGATTTGCATAAGTTACTTTATTATTATTACATTTAGATTCGTTCTTCTAATGTAACGGATACCCCATCAATTAAGGTGAATTTTCACAAGTAGTTTTTTAAGGACATTGACTCAGTAGATCAAGATTGAAATTGAGTATTATCTAATCTACCTGACGTTTTCTCTGCAGATTAAAATTAAAGTTTTGCGGAATCTAAGTGATATTAATTATAACACTTTTGTTGAATACAGTAACACCTTGCAGGGTTATTACCGTGTAGCAATATCTTCTTACAAGCCAGAAAGATGTTCAAGATGTCTTAAGTGAAAACTAGACATGAATACTTTTTGAAAATCCTGGTTTCAATCACCACCTGATTGATACACAAGGTCTTACTTACCAACTAGGCCACGGAGGTATTCGTTTGAACTTATACATTCATTGGCCGAAAAAAAACTAGCATTAGCTTGCTTCTTTCTTCAGGTTTTTTTTTGTTTGTCATAACATAACACTTAATATTTTTAGATCCTTTTCTAATATTTTATAAATTTATGGAGACTTTTGATAGTTCGTGATATTACAAAGGTTTTGGATGTATGCCTGGCACCTTAAATAGGTTTAATGAATTCAGTAGTAACATATCGTCTACGTTGTTTTATCAAAGTTCTATACACATTTGGTAGAAGGAAAAAATAATGCATATAATAAAATCCAAAGATTCTGTACAACATTTCAGAACATCTATAGTGTAATCAAATGTATTTAATTAAAATTTCAGGACATCTATAGTGTAATTAAATGTATTTAATTTAAATGTACACCTATATGCAGATATCATGATAACTTTGTGATAGTTTGTGAAAAATAAGCAGAAAATTTAAACGAATTCATTTGCTAAAAAACTTATTTTATCACGTGTAAAAAATAATAATTTTTGCAAATGATTCGAACTGCTGATTATATCGTCAGCTTACCTGTGCATAATTGTTAAATTGCAACGAATTTGTTTGATTGAAACGATAGTAACATATGTTTTTTGCATATTAATTTTAAACTTTGTGAGAAATTTGTATTAATGATACAAAGATAACACATAATATATTTTACTCGAGTCATATTTTTGGCACAATGTTCGAAAAATCGATCTATTTTAATTTTGAAAACTTTTGTTGCTTATAACAAAGTTAGTATTGAAGGCAAAAGAAAAAAAACATTATACGAAACAGACTGTACAGAATCGTTGACTTCAACAATAAGAATCATAACAACCATATAACAGGTTTTATACTACTTTAGGTTGTTTTTTTTTTATAAATTAATAAACATGTTTTAGGAAAATTTACAATACACCGTGCTGCAAAGACCGTAAAATAAAAACTTTCAATTAAAAATTAATATAAAACAATATCCTAGAGGACTAGCGCCCATTACAGAGATCTAAAAAATCAGCGATCTTACAGACTTAGGCTCATTTTAGTATTGAAGGAAAGATTTTGTAGATTCAAATTGATTAGATAGAGTAAAACCTTACTTAAACCTTTAAGGTAGTGTTTGCTATTACTCACAAGGATTTTGCATTAATTTGTTTCAGCTTGGTTAATTTTTAGAAGCTTAAAGAAAAATTCAGTAATATATTTTAACCAAAATATTATTATTTTTACAAAAAATCAACAAACGTGAGTTCATTTAATAAATTTGTTTTTTTTTTGTAATTTATTAAAGAATTTCCAATTTAAAACAAGTTTTTTTTTATATGAACTTTTATTTTTAATAATTGTGAACTTTTATTTATAAATAAGTTTGTAAATAAAAGTTTACAATCAATAAATAAAAATGTATTAAACTTTCGTTGAATACAATACAACCTTGCGGTCTTATTAACATGTGGCAATCTCTTTTAACAGGTTAGAAAAAGTTGAAAAGGGATTAAGGAAAAACAAGACTTGAATCCTTTTCATAAAAAGTTTAGTTCAACGGGAATCGAACCAGCAACTCCCAGGTTGAAAGACTTGCGTTTTAGCATCTAGGCCACAGAGATCGTCTACGTATGTATTCATTTCAGTAGAAAATTGAATGAAAATAAGAAGCATGTTCAATATAAATACTGGTATATTTTTTGTTAAAATGTTCAATATAAATACTGGTTAAAATGTTCAATATAAATACTGGTATATTTTGTTTGTTAAAATGTTCAATATAAATACTGGTATATTTTTTGTTAAAATGTTCAATATAAATACTGGTTAAAATGTTCAATATAAATACTGGTATATTTTGTTTGTTATATATAATATTAAACTAAAATGAACCTGAGTCTCTTAAAATCGTCCTGATGTTACAACCCTACGGTATTATGATGGCAACGTGAATTCAATAATAAAATTGTTGTATCGAATAATAAATATTCAACACTTTCAGTTTGCAATTAAGATACTTTCTATTTAAAATCAGTCTTGTTTATTTGCAAGTGTAGTTAAATATAAAAATTACATTAAAATTCTAAGTTGTACAACAACATCGAATCTATAGTTAATGACGTATGTAGAAGATACAAAATACGTATGTCATTCGTATATAAGGTACCTGATTTATATTATTCGTAGTTTTTGATTTGAGGTAGATTAAATTTGTAAAACATTAATTAAGACAATATAATTCGATAGTATTATCCTTTTTGTACCATGAGTTGCATTTTTGTAGTTACGGAACATTTTTTTGTTACGATTTTTACAATTCCATATCCCTACAGGATTTGAAATACAAATAACTTGATATATATTTGACTTTCAAATGTTTACAAATCCGGAGAAAAGTATCCTCTAATTGTATACATGAATATGATACTACACGTAATTAGATACGAAAATTTTGTACAATTAATGTTACTCTATATAAACCGGTAAATATACTCATTTCTCTTTCACATTTGTCTCACCTTTGATATATGATCAATATCAAATTCTTAAATAAATTAAATATATCTTTGGAAAAAGATGTTTTTCTAAAAGATCATATCGCATATCGAAATGAATCTAAAATTTGGCATCGTGTGAAATGATCTCCGCTGTTGTTCGAAATTTATATAATTTTATGAAAAAAACGATATAAATTTCTTAGTTAAAAGAAAAACAAACAAAATGTTTAAAATAATATATAACACATTAAAACCCTGTAAAAATAAACCTTAAAATAATCTGATCTAGAACTAATACCCGTAATCAAATCAATCAATAAAAATAATATAACACAGCATGAAGAGGTAACCATATAACATATTTCTTATTATTAATTTCAATATTCTATCTACACTAAAGATATAATAGTTTTTAAAAAATAAATTTCATCATATATATAAATCGGAATGTTTCTTTTTTAGTCAATTAATGATGGTAATATTCACAAGATTAACAAAATTTATTTATGTACCCAAAGAATACTCGTATATAGGTTTAAATATTATATATTTTAAAACGATTGATTTTTTTTCATATTTTTGACACAAGTCTTAATGTGTTTTGAAGTCATGTTTCGTAAAATTTACAAAAAACTCTGGTCTTTTTTAAATAATTGAATTGATGAATGTTTTATTTTCTAAATTATCTATGCAATCACAAATATGACAAATTGCATTCAGAGCAGAGAAATGCACGCAATTGTCTCAGTATCTTTTACAAAGTCATGCAGTTGGTACAACGTTCTCGTAGTTTGCAGGTGTTTTATTTTTGTATACGTACATCTTTCAAGTTAATGTGGCACAATCCATGAGTATAATTTTGATTTAATTTCTAAATACTAATTAGTAATATTTTCCCTCAGTATACATCAGTATTTACATAAATTTTATCTTCCAGGTACCACAGATATCCAAGTAAATAAAATAATTTATATATATTATTTACAAATTGGTCACAGGAACGTTGATCGAATTCGAAAATAATACCTAACCTTTATTATTTCTAAACAGAAAATAAAATCTTTGGATATAAGGGTAAATTTCCATGCATTTTTCATGCAATTCACATAAATACTTTATATTTTTATTTGTAAAGATTAAATATATATTTACACATTGTAGAATTTTATAAGTATTATATATCGAGCATACGATTTGCGTAGTGAAAATGAAAATAATAATTTGAAAATTGAATGTTTCTTTTACTTAACCTATGATAAGTAAACGATTTATTAATGAAATAAGAGAAATGTCAATTTTCAATGTCATTTTACATTTTGCAGACAAACTCATTGTATTCTCGCTTTAATTTAGTGTTTTGAGCATTTCATAAAAAAAAAGCACTGAAAACTTTCATGATGCTTTTGATTTTAAAATTTGTTATAAATATCAGCTCTATTATTTTTTGTGTTTGATGTCTCCCACAGAATAAACCTTAATTTTTTGATTGATTGATCTTTGAAATTTAAAAACGATACATTCACTTTAAGCGCAAATCGTAATAAAATTCGATATATTTTACAATCTTAACAATATAACATGTATTTACAAATATGAGTACTACATCGAGTGAGGTAATAAAGGTCGAGTATAGTTTTTACTTTTATGCCGCTCATACGCGGCCAATCAACAAAAGCTTCATACATTTTTATAAAAGCCAGTTTAATGTTAAACTGGTTTAAATTCGTCAACAATAAAGCAGCGATTGGATGACTCCCCTCTGAATCCTGGACCATTATTTCCTTCTCAACTAAGATCAACCGAACACAATGGAATGCAAAGCCTAACAATACTCCTAATAATCGGACATTGTTTAATTTCAACAAAATACGGTGTTATTACGGGCAATCGGATATTGGAGGAAGTAAATATTATATGTGACTTTAATGTGATTTACTTTATATCGGTAAAGAATTATATTTCCAGTTTTTAGACGAAACATTATACGGAAAATTACCGGTGTCGATTTCTATTGTTTGGCGGCAGACATTTCTCCTTAAAGGAATCAAAATTCCGTTACCGCGACTGGGCTTTGTTCCTCGTTCTGAACAAACCGGATCAGTCGTTAGCTTCTATTTAATATTTTGAATCGCTTGTCAAAATTCAGGATTTTTAAAACTGGCAATATTGGAAAACATTAAATACATTGGTTTCATATATATCAATCGAAGATAACAAAAAGAAACAACTAAAAATAAAACAGAAATAATAATATATGCGTCATTTTATGCAAAACTTTGCCCTTGGACATTTTAGGTCCAGGCAATAATTCAAGATTTGCACAAGGAGGAAGCAAAAAAACATTCTTTTGAAGTCGGACGTAAAACAATAAAATGTTTCGAACAATGGCATGCAAATTCCATTATGTTATATGACAAGCGTTTTGCATAGTTGCATATTTATTGGCATGCCCCAAAATTGCAACATCTTTTGACCGAATGTCGTAAAACAAATCATAAAAATTTATTGTTTCCCAACCGTCGCTCAATTTACCTATTATTTAAAAACATAGCCATTTTTGCTTCAATACTACCGAACTAAAGCATTTTTCATGAATTTCTGAAAAAAATTACTGAGTAAGACAAAAAAATATGCCGAAAAATTCAACGTCCATTTTTTTTTATTTCTCTAGTTTTCATATAGTTTTAGTAATGAAAATAATCCAACTTATCTTGAAATCGAAAAAAAATGTTAGTATTAGGTATCAAAATGAGCTTTTAATCTCGTAGCTTATATGAAGGAATTTGAATGACGAAAATCATCTACCAAATAAGTTTGAAAATGATTAACTCTATATCATGTGATGGAATCTAAAAACATGGTCCGTCTACCTATCTAAAATGTACGGCGATGGATAGAGCCATAATGAGCCCAGTTTCCTCTTTTGTCGGTTAAATTAAATACTGTACATCAAGAGGATGAAGCGTATCCGAGGGGAGAGGGCAAGCGGGGTTACTTAGTATTCCGGGCGCGAGGCGCGCTGCCCGAGAACACTCTATTCGAAAGGAACTTGTATACCGGGATAAATATCTTCCACGTTTTGTACAAGGGGACAACTTAAAGACCAAACTCAAGATCCCGTTCGCTAAATACATCAGAACGATTAAACCTAATTATATACAATATACATAGATACAAGTTTAATAGAAGAATCTATAACTGAGGCGGGGGCGCTAGGAGACGCAGTGCCGACGTCCTAAAGACAGGTCCTCAGGTTCTGTTTGTTCCGGCAGCAAAGGGCATGGTAGCCCCTCGGAAGAGTCGCTACACGATAGCGGTGAAGGTGGTGAGTGAGGAGATGGCGGATGCATCATATGGCCTGGTAGTACTTGTCCAGCACACTTGTGATGCAAGAGATGGTGCCGTCGTCGAAAGCTGCCTCCACAGCGCTCACATCCAAAGGGTTTCTCTCCATTATGAAGAAGAGCGTGAGCCTTCAATTGATTGGAGTCGGAGAAACGTGCTTGACAAAGTGCACATCGGTAAGGACGCTCTCCTGTGTGAACACGCAGATGGCGCCTTAAGTTAGCCACTTGCACAAAGTGGCGTGGACAATGAGGACAGCTGTATGGCTTTTCTCCAGTGTGTAGCCTTAAGTGTGTCTTCAGATGGTGGTCCCTGGTGAACCTCTTGTGGCATTCTCCACATTCAAAGGGCTTCTCTCCCGTATGAGTGCGCTCGTGATTCTGTAATACGTGCTTGTATCCAAAAGATCGAGAACAAACCTTGCAAGTAAAGAGCTTATCACGACCTGGTTCTCTAGGAGTAATAGCTGGGGGAGATCCAGCTGAAGAAGGTGGTGAAAGAGGGGCTGGAGGACTAAGCCTTGCTGGAGGTTCTCTTTTACTTGCTGGTCGCCGTTTACGTGGCTTCTTATCAGGGTCCACGTCGCCACTGCTGCTGGTAACGATGTGGTTATTGTTGTTGTTGAGTTTCCTTAGAGGCGGAGGCGGTGACGGACTTGGAGGGCAGGGTGGCCAGGCGAGCAGTGCGCGGTGATAGAGCGCTGGAGGCAGGGCCGGTAGCCCGAGAAGCGCGGCAGTGTGGCTGGCCAGCAACTGCCCCGCACTCAGCAGAGGTGGGTACGCCGCCTCTCCCGCGCCCTCGTGCTTCATGCTGCTCAGTGGTCTTACGCACACCACACCTGAGAAAAAAATAAATTTGTTAGAGCTAGAGATCGATAATGTCAAATATGTGGTATCTGGCTTGTAAAAAAGATATATTTCAATTATATTTTGTTTTATTTCAAAAATACATACATATATAGGCAGAGTTGACAGAGGGCCAACTTTTCTATTGCGACACACATCTTTCGCCTCTTTTTCACCTATACACCTTCTCATACAACTCCTACGATTTCTCTGATTTTTACATGTCCTTTAAAAATATCATTTGATCCAATCATACTTTTCTTGTGTTCATCGACTACAACATCTTGACCACACATAGCCAGTCACTTATCCTATACAAAGGCAGCCCATGGGACTGAGAAACTTCAGGCACACATAGTTTCTTGGGATTAATTAATAAAATCAATTAGTTTTTTAGCTATTTCCAAGTTGATAAATATTAGATTCCAATTTTAAACCGTTGAAAATTATAATCTCACGCAGTTGAAAATTTCAATTTTGCCCATTTTACAATGAAAAATATTTACCATCTTGACGTAATTAAAGTAAATTTAATAATTACAATTAAATAAATAACTTTTTATTCCGTTTTAGTGCGCTCATGAGCAGATCATGTAGCGATTACTAAGCGTCAGTATGGAATTTAATTCTGTTAAATAAAATCATTCCTAAACGATGGCAAAACGGTTCATTGCGATAGTCTTAAATAACATTTTTCAGTCATAATAAAAATACTATATAATAAATGTGAAAAAGTACAAAAAAAACACAATAAGAAAACCTGAATGTCATTTACTGTATTATGCGTTGAATAAATAACAATATTCTATAAAATGTAACGACCTAAATAAACTGCTCTATCATTTTCCAAAGAGATAAATCCAAACCTTCCCGTCATCCCTAAATGCAATATTTGCTCGCAGGATACAAAAGCTTCTATGATGACCGTCTCATTGAAAAAAATCCTTTCGATTGTGCATAACAGTTCTGCATAATACCGAATAGCGAGGTACGATTGCGGAATTGAAATTTATTGTCATTTATCATCCATGGATCGATCCACGTGCAATAGTCAATCTTTTATCCAGGTTTAATTTGGCGTCCCCACTCGATCCATTGATATGCGGGACGAATGAGATTCATCTCAAGAGTTAAGGATATTCGTCCCCCGCTCTCCTCCATGGCTGACATTGCGATTTTTCGCATACTTGAGTAGATAAAGGATGCTGTTGCTTTTTTCTTGTGACACCCAGGTGTACTGTGAAATATATCTACTTGAGTCGCGTGTGAGAGAATTTTTATATCAAACTCCTAACAACATATTGATATAATATTTTCTATTGTTAAAAGTAAAAATATCGAGAAGATTTTTTGCATTTACAACCAATGTTTTATCTCTATCATTACGACATTTATTTAATAAATAAACAAAATTTTATTATCAATCTAGAAAATCTTTTAAGATATTCCAACTCGACACGGTTTTGTTATTTTATAAATCACGTTTATCCATCTATCTACATTTTTATTTCACAATATTGTTCACAATTCGAAATAACAATTGTTATGTTTCAGGTCAATTTACTTAATAATAATAATATAATAACAATTTATATACCACAATTTAGAAATCAGACAATTTATATACCACCATTTAGAAATCACACAATTTACCATATATATCACCATTCAGAAATCATACGCTCCTTAGGGCGCTCTTACTCAGACTTCGAATCCAGAATTATGAACAGATTCAAAATATTACAAAAAAAATGAATTTCATGATAATTATTTTTCTCTTAAATTTTTTTTTCAGTATAAACTAAATTAAGGTGTAAGTCTTCATCAAAGATTTACAAACTGTAGAAAATTGTGCAATACGTAACAACCCTTGAGTCATCGATTTTGACATATCATTTAAGCAGTTTAAATTGTTAGTTGTCATCTGTTATCTTTCTAAAATGGAGCAATATGTTGCCAGATGACACATTGAGATCTCTTTCAGTCCAGCTGGTTTGTGTTGCATCGGTCTTAGTACGAGTAGAATACATTGGTATGTATTGGCGTTCTAACCTGCTGCTGATCGTTTCCTGTGTTTCTATCCCCAAAGGTTTGGGATTTGGTGTTGTCAAATACTTTAAATGATTAACTAATGTTTTTTTGCTAGCACCAGGATGTCAAATGAATATTTTCCTTAAAAGTGGCATAAATTCAAGGAAGTTCTTTCCTCAACACGTGTAGGTAGATGAAATCCATTCAAATATTTTTACACTTCCTTTTCAATTCCTAATATGTTATGATTCATGCTCTTTTAACTAAGTTATCCTTTCGTTATATATTTTTTATTCTGTTTGCATTTAATGTTTTTCATTTAAAAGAGGGGAAAATTTGCGTATCTTCTCGTCTTTTTTTATTTCTTTTATTATTTTCGTCACATCTTTGTTGCCCTTTTTATTTATTTCACGTAACCTAATTATTGTAAAATATTTTTATTTATTACACGTAACCTAATTATTGTTAAACATTTTTTATTTGTTACACGTAACCTAATTATTGTAAAATATTTTTTTACACGTAACCTAATTATTTTAAAATATTTGTATTTATTACACGTAACCTTATTATTGTAAAATATTTTTATTTATTAAACTTAACCTAATTATTGTAAAATATTTTTATTCATTACACATAACCTAATTATTGTAAAATATTTTTATTTATACATTACACGTAATCTAATTATTGTAAAATATTTGTATTTATTACACGTAACCTAATTATCGTAAAATATTTTGAAACTTGGGGTTCATTGATAATTGTTTTAAGGATTTATAAGTTGTTTTATTATAGAGATGAATTATTGAAAACCGCAATACTCAGTAATTTCATTACTGATTTATATAAAGCCTTTAAATTATTATTTTTCAATATAAACTTAACAATATTGTCATTGTATAATTTTAATCATTACATTGGTTTAAATCTATTATTTAACGTAGTATAATTTAAGTTTTCCCTTATTATTTTATGGTATTATTTCCAATTTATTATGCTCAATCTTTAACAAGACAAATTATAAAAAAGCTTTAACTAAAAAAAAGTACTTAAATCTTTCAGAAAATGAAAGAATCTTCTCTTTAAGAAAATTAAATGAATATAGGAATTTGGGAATCCAATTCATTAAAATGAATTCTTTTGTGTAAGTGGAGTACTGAAACGGTATCGGCTCTCCTCTCTGCTTTTTTGGCATTGGATCCTTTAGGTCAGCATCTCTCAAAACTTTGGTCCACAAAATACTGAAGCCTTCGCTAACGTATCAAATCAGTTAAAAAAACGTCCTTGCAAATTTGATTACATATTGAAAATTGTTCCATGAAAAATAACCTTTCGTATAATTTTCAACTTTTTTTGTTTTGATTTCATAAATACCTACTCGACATTATTTTTCATATTTTAGTTACCCGACATATACTCGACATTATTTTTCATATTTTAGATTTCATCATTCATACCCGACAAATACTTTCATATTTCATACCCGACAAATACTCGACATTATTTTTCATATTTTAGATACACACCTAATATTATTTATTTAATATTAAAAAGAAACATAGTTTTGGCAAAACTTCAACCCCAAATCAAGATGAATAGAAAGAAGGAAGATGAACTAAATGATATTATATTTATTTAATTTTATACTCTCGCTCCTTCCTAAACCACGATATTATAATTTCATGAGATCTTCAGAGTAAAAAAAATGTATCTACACTAAACACACTTTGTGTGTCACCCACACTTATATTAGAATACGAATCTATTAGTTTTAACCTGTTCCCCGCGGGAAGCACAAACGCCTGTGATCTGACGACAATCCAAGTTTCAAATCACAAATACTTAAAAAAAATGACGCAAAACCGGAATAAAAATTGAACTAAAATTTAAAATAATCTTTATTCTAGCGACATCTCTGAAAACCTTGTCAAATAATATATTCGTTTATGAGATATTGTTGAATAAACAGAGCGCCGATTTTTTTTGGTTTCTCAATATTTCCAGCATTAACGACCTGTCGCGCGTATCGAGTCCTGCGATGAGTCTCTCTTACGTAAATAAACATTACTAAGTCTCTCTTACGTAAATAAACATTACTAGTGCTATATGCATTTGATTGGGTGAGTGTCATGAAGCATTGATTTGATCGTAGCATTCCTTTGTTTATTTTACGTAATGTTTAGTTTATCTGCGTTATTTAATGAGTCTCCTTAAGAGTAATGACTATTATTTATTATCAGATAATTACTTAAGTGTCATGTTTACTTGGTGTTGTAATCAAATATCAGTGGTTCTAAACAAAATATGTGTTTAAACTTAGAAATTAAAAAACGCTGAAATTGTGCCGCGCATAGGATTCGTGGAATTCGATTTTTAACGCGGTGAACAGGTTAAAGCCTTCAGGGTCCTTTGCAAGATTTATAAGGCCGGATGAAGAAGCTTGTAGCATTTGAAACTAGTTGACTCATAATATGAAAAGTTTTGGGTAAATACAAAGTGTTTTTAGTGTATTAAAACATACGATGTCACCAAAGAGTGAAGCAGAAAAAAAAATATTTTCATGACCAGTAGATACTTTTTAAACTAAATTGTGAAAAAAATATACTAATAAAAGTTCGAAAATATAATATTATACTTCAATAAAGCGAAACATGCCTGTCACTTATTCTATGTTTACTGTGTAGATTTTTTCCAAATCGAGAAAGGGAACATTGAGAAGTACTGTGTAAGATACTAAGCATTAATTGAAACAGGATAAAATAACCCTAACATCTTTTCCTTGGCTGTATCAAAAGCTTGAGCGCTTCCGCCTCCCGTCGTCCTGCCGACAAATATTTTATACTTATTACTTAATTTCAAAATTATTTTGATGGAAAATCGCTCAAAGGGACGATGTAAATGGCCCTTTGATATGTAAACCCTTTTATGTATTACGTAGAGATTCAATTAAAAAATATATACAAGAATAATTTAAAATTTCTGATTACTTTAACTTGAAAGGATTTGCGTATATACTTATAAAGTGTATTGAATAATGATAAAAATATTTCAATATTTTTCTATGATGAGACTACAGATCACGTGTATTTCGATTATCAACGCAACATATTCAAATTAATAAATTACATAGTTATGCAGCGTCCAATAAATGTTGCGTTTCTTCTTTTTTGAAGATTTTTTCCAATAATAAATCTAAGTTGATTATTTTTTACATTTTATCAGATTAAACCTTAAATTGTTGTTCTTTTTTTAAATTAAATTTCTTACATTATCTCTAAGAATAGCATTTTAAGCTTTTTTCATAGTGTGGATGGATTGCCTATTAAAATAATAATAATTCTTTAAACACCAAGAAAGCTTTAGATTATAAAAACTCAACGTGTCCACCTTCAGTATTAGCTGGGACGACCAAGGTCTGAGTGAATGTGATGGAATACAAGTAGCCTGAACGAGTGGACTTGTTTTTGCTAAATAATTAGTGTAAGAATTGTTATCTAGTTATAAGTAGTATGTAGGTTATTAGGGTTCACTTATTATCCCTGTATTTATTTATTATATATTATCTCCAACCCTAGATGTTACCAATGTATGTATATCAATCTTTAAAAATAAAATTATTCCTAACTCAATTCACTTCCTTTTCAAGCGGCGCCCGGTCGCTTGACGGAATTGGTCGCTCGACCTTGTCCAGCCCCGAGCTGGAGTTTCGGATTACAACAACTGATTCTGTTTCGTTTTAACCATTACTTTTATGGTTATTAGTCCTTGACCTAGGTCACCGTGCCTAAACGTCAACAGAAGATATATATGGTTTAATTCACTCAAATGTTTACATAAAGCAACACCTTGGAGGGTTTTCTATTTTATACTATTACTTCTATTGGCCAGCTCAGATCGGTAGAAATATAGCAAGATTCTAGAAGATCTCCGGGTCGATGGATAGGAATTGTCGGTAGTCAGTGCTTGGAAAGGTAAAACATACAATGAAACACATATTTGCTGATAATTAGTTATTTATTTGATCTTGACTAGCTGATAGCTTTCAGATCACTTAAATTGAGCAGACTAATATTCTGCTACCCCGCTATCCTTTCAGAAGGAGAGGCAGACGAAGTAATTTATTAGAGGGGATAGTCCACAATAGTTTGTGACGCTCTACCGTAATTTATATGGTGAGACTCTGACGTCAGAGGCGCCTGAATTATCTGATGTCTGAATGGATCTCGTTAGAAACCGAAACAAATCGGTTTCTTTGCATGATATAACGTTTAACGGTCTTCACACAAGACAGTCCTTGTTTCAAGCACTGCATAGTTATTTGCCACATACCGTTCCCAGCGATAAAAGAAAGACGATTCCGAAATAAAACTCAACCGTCCTTTGGGTAGATTAAAGCTGGATTGGTTATGGGCCCATTAACTTTGATGGTTAAGAATGTCATACCATTATTTCATAATGAAATCTGTTGACAACTCACGTTTGATTGCGTTTGTGAGCCAGAAAAGAAACGGTTGGACGATAAATATCAAGTGGTTATAATTACCACATGGAATTCCTATGGGAATTGTTCAGCCAAAATAACATATCCTAACAAGGTGTTAATTATTTCTAAGATCTCATATATTAAGATTGAATAAATAAAATAAAATTATATGTAGGAAAATAAGATTAAGTAAGTTCATAAATTATAACATATAATTAAGATTAGCCTTGACAAATGTTTGTACAATAATTTACTTTGTTTAATAAAAAAAAAAAAAAAAGAACTCAACGTGATGTAAAAAATAAAAAAAATCATAGCTTTTATAGATATTTTTCAATTCGAGAATTCAATAAATATCAAGCTCGCCGATTTTCTTTTGTGTTATCCGGAAATGGATGAAGAAGAAAGATGCTTATACAAACGCTAAAGCGTATTATGTTAAAACGAAAATAGTACAACAGTCAATGAGGCATTTAGTTTACTGAACCTTCTTCTAACGCCATTCGCAATACCCAATGCCTGAGAAGAAATGTAAAAATCGCGCAAAATCACTCCTTTCCCCGCATTCAATTAGCCATAAGTTTTACCTTATCAATCATTTGCCTCCCTCCCCCGCCCCGTTGTTTGTTCAGCCCCTCCCCATAGCAGACGGGTGGAGGGACGAGGAAGTGGAAGGGGTTGTGGGGGAGGCGCAATTCATCAATATTAGAGTTCGTTAAGATGGCCGCCCGCGCCGGGCAGGGCCGTACTTGGGGTGAGTTCACCCTCTTGAGCCTAGTGGTTGAAGCTTGTTTACAGATATTTGAACGCCCTTAGCTAATTGCGATCGACAACTTGTCTTGATCTAACATCTTGAGGTTTAACCAATTCAAGTAAATTCACTGATATTTTTACGCCTACGAGATTCAGGCATGCTGACCCAATATATCAAATTTATTCATTTTTTCAAACATATCTTCATTTATAAAATAGAATTTACTTCAGTTTAACTACTTATTGTTTGGATTTTTATTGTTAATGACAGACTATTGTACAATTCGATCTCAAAATCTTAAAATATTAAATAAACACTATTATAGGATCGAGTAAAATTAATGCGTGAAGCAGTCAGCACTAAAACACGCATGAATATTCGATTGGTAACAATGGTGAACCAACAAAGAAATTATTTCTACGGTTCACTGAATCCGACACAGAACAATAGAATTGATTATCTGCTTTGAATATCGATAAATGTACATATTGTTAATATATACTCAAAGTATTGTTTACAAACATAAAACCCAAAATAACTAAAATTGTACATACAATTTAGTTACCATTTTGAATATTTTCAGTATCTAAGCAAATTTATTTAATAAAACAAATTTATTTTCTTGTTTGTTTAGTTATAATAAATTTAATTATTGTAACAAGACACATAAAACATGGATAATGTGAAATATATGTATCCGTAAATATTTTTGCTATGAAGTCAAAACAGTGGATAGGTTTTGATTTCCTATGACCTTATACCATGTACTTGTAGTCATTTGTTTAGGGATCATTCAATAATATTTTATCACGGGCTATGGATTAAATACATTTTCTGTATTCTTTTTATTAAATTTTCTTTTTTTTTGCTTTTTTAGCTGCAAGAACTACAAGCGCAAACAAATTTATTTGCTTTTTTAACTGCAAAACTTATGATTTACACAAAGTGGTTAGAAGATCTTGGAAACAAAGCGTCTAAATCAGTTGTTTTTTCAATTATAGAAGGAGGCTTCAGTCTAACATTGAAAACTGAACACCTGATAAAAGTTAAGATGATCTTCCGATCTCGTATCTACTGGTATTAATTAACTATACGTAAGTTAAAACGCAAGAAACAGAAATTTGCCAGTTCGGAACTCGTGCTGAGCAGCACTCCTTCGAATAATAGAAAACGGTTCCACTTTGGTAAAAAAAAAGTTCGTATGGTAACAATACTCGCGTGTGCAAGACATATGCGAGTGTTATTGCATTTTCGCTGCATTAGTATTTCCAACATATACCTACGTATGTCATGAGAAACTGTGAGATGTGTCTACTCCAGTGGTTCTATAATTTGAATGCGTAATTAATGGAGCTGAAGAAGAAATTGTCTCCAAACAATATATTCGCAACGCCAGTTCAGATGTATTAAGGGGTATCATACAAAGAAATAATAAACATTCAGTTGGTTTTTTTATTTAGTTACACTGAAATGTAGCTCTCGGATCTGACTTGATGCCTTTGTTTCTAAGTCAGGCCCTGTAACAAAACTTTCCACTTAAGTGAAAGTAAAGCCGCTTCGCTTTGTTTAAAGGCATAATAATAATAATAATAATGCAGAAAAAACGTAGTAAATTATTCCTGTGTTATTATTATTTACCCCCTCCTGCGGCTTCGAGGTGAGGCCCGAGCTCAGGTGCTTAACGACTTGGAAAGGAAAGGACATACCCTAATGGGTTTCTCGTTGGTGAAATAAATATGAATATTTTAGTGCTTTTTTAAACGCGACTTTTTCAAGTCACACTAATCCTTTTTGTTGTTTAATTGAAAACGCTCCTCCGCTAAAGTGTTGATAATGTATTTCAAAATTACTCTTATAAAAATATTTACGAAATCATAAGACATTGTCTTAATTAAAATAATTAATTTTACTAATTAAAAAACAAAATTGATACAAACATTATTTTGCATACTAAGTTAAACATGATTAAAGATTACTAATTGTGCGTTCAACTACACATTTCAAGGTTGATTTGAGTAAAATATCAAATATTTATTTCTACAAAGCATGTTGATAAATTTTTTAATCATGTTTTTATTTATTGTTTAAAGCTCTAATCACGTATAGCATTTGATTTGTATATTACAATTCCATTGGAACTATTCGTTGAACCTAATACATTTTTTAAATTACTTATTTATCGAGGAGGACTTCCTTCCTGGAACACTCAATGTTGTTTAGGTTGCAGAATTCTAGGCGGAAATCATTTTAGTGACGTTGGCACGATAATAAGAAGACCTGTCTAGTTTAATAATTAACTGAATCCAAATTGTTTTTAATAATTGAAAAAATATTTGTTTTTGTTTTTAACGTATATCAGAGTGTATTAAAATAGAATTTTTATTCGAAATGTTGAATATACATTTTTTTCATACGCATAACTTCTTTAAACCGCCTTAATCCTTTTTCGTTTTTGCTTTGTTCTTCAATTGAAATTATTCGTTAACAGATATCTTCCCCAGGCAATAAGAATTAAATGGTTTTTTGTAATATTCTCGGTACAAAAACCTCAAAGAGTCTAAATGTGTGTGGCGATGAATAACATGATGTGGGTTTTAAAAAGAAGAAAAAATATATTAAAAATCCATTGAACTTATAATCTTAAAGTATTCTTTTTAAGCAATCAAAAAGATTAAATTAAATTTTGACTAAGTTTTTTCCTAAATATGAAGTTTTATAGATAAGTTATATTTTAATTTTCAACGAAAATGTAAATAAAATTTCTTCATTTACGTATTAAAATTTTAACAAAAAGTTAATGTTGTACGAATTATTTAGATTGTTTTTATTTATACTAAACATTCACACACAGTAAAATGATTTGTGTCATTACTGTTTAAGTAAAAATAAAAACAATTTATAAAAATCAATTTTTAGATGATTTTAAGCTTTAACTGATTGAATTGAGAAATTGCCCATACTATAGATCTGTAAGAGGAAACGTTCTTATTCAAAACAAATTTAAATAACTTAAGTCTTAACCATTATTTAAGTAGATACTTAAAAGCTGCTTAATTTACATAGAATAAATAAATAATATTTAATGCCACTATTGTTAAATAACATGTTAATTCTACTTTATGAAAAAATATATGAATGGTTTTGATAGTAATGAAAAGAAAATTGCTTTCTTTATCTCAAACTCATTCATTTCTTTATTAAAGTGAAATTCGAGTGTTCTCTAAAATTAAGAAAACAATTCATAAATAAAACGAATTAATTAGAACAAAACGACAACGAAAAAATAGGAAAGGAAAGTTGTCGGTTCCATTCGGTTCTCATTACGGAGACCACTCGGAATTTGGCACAAATTATAATTCCACCCTCAGAAATATAAAAAAAACTCGAAGGCAATATTAAATTTAAAACAAACTACGTTTTAATTAATGCGAAATCTATCCGCGTCGCTAAACAAGGCCGTCGCTTGAGGCATCCCTTGTCCGGAGCGGCGTTATTAATTGAGAACCCTTAATTAAATTTTGGAATAATTATAAATTTAATAAGAAAACGAGAGCGTAATTGAAAAACGCGCTAACTTTTCTCGAGTTTCGGATTCTGTCGCCCCGAGTGGCGCCCACTTGGACTCGTTAGGGGATGAAAAATGAGACGCGAAAACAATGTTCACTCTGCCCTCTGTTTATACGAGTTTTCAACTCAAGAAAATACCGCGTTAGTTGGAATTGCGTTTATCGAAGTTTTAGTTCGTTACTAGTGCAAGATTATTTTAAAATCAAAATATTTTAAATTTTATCTTTGAGTTAGTTTTATGTTTTTAAAAAGTTGCAATTTCATAACAATGTTCTAAAGAAGATTATCGATTTAGGATAATATATTTGACATAGGCGATACTAAGATAATACTCATATTTGGATAATGAACAGAGAACGTTTTCTGTATCGTGTCTTCCTGACGAGGGAGATGAAAAAATTAATAAAAACGACACAATTACAATCAAATTATTTGAATAATGGATAATTCGCATGAATAAGAATTATAAAACTACTAGCCTTGTTTCAGATTATTTATTTTGTATTTCTAAGAACAAAAGATATTACATGAAGTTATTTATAAAGCAGGACATCTAGATTGGACCCTTTCCGCATTGGAATTTCGCATAAAGTGTGTTCTAAAGGTCACCGTAGTATAATAATTTAATTTCGTGGAATCTTAGAATAAATTATTTATATGTTAACTTAAGGTCTGCTTAGATATATGCGTTTAAACGAAGTCGTGTAATTCAGAACTATAAAAATAATGTATCTTTAAAATCAAACAAGCGTCACCAAATATCATGATGTAAAAAAACAGTTAAATAATATATTGGAATGCGGGAAAATAATATTTCGACTCATTTAACAAAAAGCTGTAATATGATTTTATCCCTCCTATTGACCTCAATTGCCCTGTCTTAAATCTCAAGTTCGATGTTTGTTGTGCTATTTCATTTGCCACTTTAATTAGGTCAATGGAAGAAAAGAAGCCTGAAAAATTACAATTAAGGACTTGGAAGTATCTGAGATTTCTGACCAAGATATCACTGATGCCTCAAATATAAAAGAGCTTTTACTTTTAACCCCAAAATACATTATCATTCATTTGATAAATCATATTATAAAATACGAGATATTGTTTGTCTGTTCTATTTTCTCCTGAAATTAATACATTATAAATTGTTTGGAAAGTACAAAAACATAATATATATTGTCCGGAAAGTAGTTTCGAATTTCTCGGAAAAAATGTAAGGCCAATTTTTTCGTTGTTAACTTCATCTTAAACGTGCTGAATGTATATTATTATAATAGATAATTATTTGGCTCATTTTTGCCCCACTGTTTACCCAAATTGCTTGTTTTCGTCATATTGAACATTTAACAAAGTAGTTTTTTTTCCAGTGCTTGGCGCTTTTTTATTGCCGCAAAGGAAAAAAATGCGATTCAAGCCAAACAAAATATGTATGTGCAGTATATGGTGACAATGCAGAGGAGGTTTGTAAAAATGTGTAATGGTGAAACGCCACTCAAAGATAGTGTCCACTCTGAAATATCGATGACGACCAAATTAAGGCATTGATCGAGAATGACCAGCGTTCTATGACACGATATATTGTTGAGATTCTAAAAATATCTACATTTGGTGCAATTTTGAATTTTATCTAAAAGTAAGAGATTACGTTTCAGACAACCAATAGATCCGTTACTATTGTTGAAATTAGCAATCCTACACAGATACAATATTTTAGACGATTGAACTGTTTTTTTTAAGAACAAATAACTAAATAACCCATTTCAGCAGCGTCATGGTGTTTTAATCAAGACTATAAAAAGGAATAATGATACACGTTGAGAATTCGTTCCCGTTATTCTTACTTATCTTACTTATCTCGTAAAACAACTCGAAATACCATCAATTTATTAGTCTAATAAATTTGTTAAGGCTTAATCAAAACAAATAAAATACTAAATGCCACCTTAAAAAAACCTCATTGTCCGTCTGATGAGTTTGACAAAAATTAAAATTCCTACTTTTCAAAATCAGCTTTTTATTTATATATTATTAATTTACTATCTCTATATTATTTATTATTAATTTACTATCTCTATCATATTTATTTTATTCAATTGAAAATGTCAGGAACACTGAGATGATTTGGGCACGGCACGTGGAACAAACGAATGAAGAAACTAAGAGAAAGTATGTTTGGATCGAGTGAATGATATTTTGAAAGAAGAATATTTAAGAAGTAGGAGAAATGATTGGAGATGTAAGTATATGCAGTTATATCATATAGCGGCGGCTGGTCCCGAGGTGCGCTGAGCACAAACGCACCTCGAGGTGCTTAGCGAATATGAAATATCGCTGTCTCACGGTTTACTGTACGTCTGTGTCTGCCCTATATCAATTTGCGTTTCCGTCCGGTGCATATTGGAGATCGCTCCGTTAGTACGAGTATTTACAAACTTGGTCTGGCCGGTCAATTTGAAAGGAATATTTTTTTAATTTTTTTTCTGAATTTTCATTTAAATAAAAATACTCGTATTGTTTGTCAGTATTCTTATACATATTAAATCTATACAAATATTTAACATTTATGGAAGTCATGTTTGCGAATATATAATTTAATTATTGCGAATTATTTCTCCGGTTCAGCGCACCAACGCACCTCCAGACCAGCCACCGCTAGTTGTATGTATGTGGAAGAGGCGAAATATGTGTACCGAGACAGGAAAGTCTGGCACTCTGTACTCTCTGCTTACCCCAGCTCGGAAACGGCAAGATGGTATATATTTATGAGTAATTGAAACTAACATAAATCGAAAACATGTGTTTTAGGCCTTAAGTGAAAAAAATAACTGATAACATGTTTTAATAAAATTGAGTACCAACAGAAGTTAATCCACAACCTCCAAGTTGGTAGATACTAAGTGTTTTATGAACAAAGCCATATACCATACATCATATTTATAAAATTAATGTAATCATTTTTAGTTATTCTGCACACCTTGAATAGTTTTTAACTCGACCACCCATATTTGAACAATATTTTACGTTTGTAAACGGGAAAAAAAAAACGTTTTTGCTGTCGAATAAAGTTCTATGAATGACAAATGTCAATGTCACGCTTATTTTCTAACCACACAAAACCCCTTTTAACTTGGTAAAATGTTTTGACAACAGACTTGAATGCATCATAATGGCAAAATAAACCTTTCTTTTCTTATATTATGCAACCAGATGGGCAATAAGGCAGTAAACTCATAATCGTCATATTTAGCTTCGGTTGCGCAATGGTCAGAAATATTTAAGAATGAAAAAAAAAACATTGCACAAAATCTAGCTTTGTTGGTTACCTATTATTTAAGGATTGTTTTTTAAACTTTTGGGTCACCATGAAACATTAAAGGGTTGAAAAAAATTACACTTATATAACCCTTTATAGAGCAAGTTTTTATTTTTGAGTTATTGAGTTTTATGACGAATAAATCATTATTATGTGTATCAAATCAACTTTATTTCTTCTAAAATGTGTTTTAATTTTTTTTTTTAAATGAGGCGGTCGCATATGAGACCTGTGCCCATTTCAGGGGTCATGTCAGTGGTCGCAAAAGTGACCAATGAATGTTTAGGTAATAATATCTAAGTTTAGGTTGTATTAGGAAATAAAATTCTTATATGAGATATAACGAATGGTGATTTACTTATAATACCTATTTACATATTTGACAATAAATTGACCGGATGTTTAGATCGTTGCTACTGAACATGCAGCTAACTTCACGACGATCCGTCTTAAATAAGACCTCTGCCCGTCCAATACATTTGACATTTGTGTTACTTAAAAATGTTTCATTAAGAAAATAAATCCTTATAAGTATAACCATAAGAGTGGTCGCATATGCGACCGATTTATGATTATGCCCGTCAAAGGAATAAATGAAAATAATACATTTTCAAAGCAAGACGAACACATTAATTTAAAAAAATATAAAGTTCAAGCTATTTTTATACATTGTTAAGTCCATTAACCACATACGTTTATCTATTCTATTTTTTTTTTCATTCATTTTACACATGACAAGAATATTTCTTGATAAATATATATACACAATTTTCGAAAAAACAACAAATAATTTAATTTGGACACACTATTTTAATGGATCTGGGTTTGTTGCCTTTCATTTGTCATGTCCCGAGTAAAATAGCTAGCGATAGTGGGTAGTAGGTAGCGTAAGTAATGAAATCATAATTTTATATGATCATATACGAGTATGTACTCGCGGCTAGTTCCAACTGTTTGACTGCCCTGTTAGTAAACATTCTTACCTGATAAGACGGCCATGGGGCCATATAAATAAAAAAATATATTAAATGTTTACAGAGGGTCGTTAAGTCTTAATTTTTTGTCTTTTGGAGGGTCGCAAAGCTAAAAAGATTGAGGAACAATGTATCAAATAATTTACTTATACCTGCTGCAAAATGTTACTAATTTGGAATATTTACTACTAAATTCCTTTGTTATTCCATTAATTACGTGTTTCTATCTCCTACCTTGAGGCTCTCTATAGGCAGATTCAGTCTAGTTAGAATATTTGATAAGGAAGTTATTTATTACAAAATATTCTAGCATGGGTTTATTACTGATGAATTAAGTAAGGCGAAAAAGAGCATATTTAGGTGTTGTATATGTTGAATGGATGGGTGACGAAAAACTAACTAAACAAATTTATAGTACAAGCGTAAGTAGGAATCGTGGCAGAAGATGGCCGAGGAAGGTATGATTGGATCGAATAAATAAAGTTTAGAAAGAAATATAGATAAGGAGTAAGAGAAACTATATGTGAATATGTGGTGAACGCGGAGGAATGGTGACGGGATAGGAAAGTATAGCGCTATGTTTTCTCTGACTATCCCAACAAGGAAACGGCGTGATGTTGTGTATGGAGTTACACAATGTTAAAACGGAAACCTTTGGTAATTTACTAATTTATTTCAAACAATATTGATATAAGTATCAATTTCGTATTGAATTCATTTAAATTGTTTTTATATTTAATCAGGTTGAAACAATTTGTTTAAAAAATAATTCATTTTGAAATTCTTCATCAAATAAATATTTGTTTTAAATATCTTTTGAAGATAGGGTTTGTCTTTTTTAAACAAGATTATCAATCCAGTCTTTGGATTGATAAAAACTTGTTGGCGCCGTACTCTAGTGGTTATCGTATATGCTTAGTACCTAAGTGTCTCGGGAACAATTCCTATTGGATTCACGTGAAATCTGTTGAGTGCCCATAAGTGTCATGTTTTGAAAAAGCAGTGTATTGATCCTTGTTTTTTTTTTCAATTGGAGTGAATGTCATAGATCCGAATTCATAATCTGACCTTTACACTAAGCTTAAAGAAATTACTATTAAAAGTTAAATTTCGTTAAAATTTGTATTAGCTTCCTTAAATAAGGGGAGTAACGTGTTTTACTTACCTCACCTAAAATTTTAATACGTATGATTTGAATACGAATCACGAAATTTTGAGGTAAGAAAATAATATTTAGGTCGGAGTATGAAATCGGGCTATAGAGTTTAAATATAAAAGGTATTCGTTTGAGTTCAATGCTTATTAGAAGTAACCCAACCTCAACAAACACAAATGTTATTTTCGTTTTAAATTAAAATAATTATCTCCAGTGAAAACGCAGGTCTGATTTGCAATGTTAATGAGAAATAACATTATATAGGCTTCCTCAAATTTTAAAGAAAATATTTTTCCCGCCTCCTTTTATTCCCAAGGGTGTATGAACATTGAAATCGAGGTGGGTGCAATGCGATCCTAATACCACCCCATATTGGAGTAATAAGGGTAGGTTGCATACCCTGCTCGTGAACTCTCCCAAACGGATCTTTCTTTATATAAAATTTTGATAATTAGCCTTCTGTGGGAGAACGTTTCGGGATAATAGAAAAAGTCCTTCATTTTATGAAAGGGGATGTTTTTTGTCTAAAGAAAGTTTCTGGAGGTTTTAGCACAAAAAGATTACGTAAAGACATTGTCTGAATAGAGCCTATACCGAAGGGGAAATTTGCGATATCTATAAAGTATCCATCTACTTATGATAAATTTGAAAATGACCATTTTGAAATTATTTTGAGAATGAGATTTCAAGCATTGAGAATAACTATTGGATCTGAATTCTTCTAAACTTTTATTTAACTTTAAAGATCAAAAGAAATTAAACTATTTTAGGTATAACAAACAATTCACAACTCAAAGAATCCTCGTATTGTTCTATATAATTGTGTTATTATCTCTTTTTAATATAACTAGAACTTAAAAAATGTATTCATAAAAGTTCAATTTTTATCTTATATTATATTTTATTGCGGACATTTTTTTTATTTCAAATATCAAATTAAATATATGACCCACACAATATTTTCTAAATACGAGTGTTGTATATATCTCCTTACCCTCTTCCACTATAATAAGATTTTTACAATATCTGTAGGGGTTACAATAACAAAAAAATAACAAAATTGGCATGAATTCTTATATAGATATTACAGAAAGATACACAAAATACAACAATAAAAAATAATCGGTCTCAATGTTTAATGTACACACAATGAACGATCTTCAAACGACTTCATGCAGAGATCCCCAAATCCACTTTTTGTGATAATTGTTCAACAATTATTTTATTGTGACCATAAATTGACACTTGAACTTGTTAAGCGTCAAAAACTGTTTCCCGCATCAAAACTTAAAGTGGAGAAATAGGATGAATGGAAATTTCATGACTTTAACTGGGTTAGGAAGCCAGAACAAAAAATCGGTGGTGCGTGATATTAATTGGATTAAATTACTTTTGGCTTCACTTAAAACGTGTACGGGGCTAGCCTGCACTGCTTGCAAAGCACAAATTTGTTTTGTATTACACGTTTGCTGTACTATATACGGTACAACCTGACTGGTTTATTGCTTTATGTTTATCTCTCCAAACTAACCAGAAAGAATTTAAAGAAGCCTTAAGTGAAAATAAAACTGGAACCCTTTTCATAATTTGGTACTAATGAGAATCAAACCTGTGATGCACACATTCTTAATATTTTTAGCCAAGATTCTGATCTGAAAAAAAAAACTAAACTTCATAAGCGTCAGATGTTTCTCGAGCCACACGAAGAATGTGTTTGACTAACTTTATGGAACCTTACATTGCTGTTGAGCAGCGGTTTGTAATGAACTTTGCATTAAAATTGTCTCATAATATTTGCGCACATTTAAATCTTTGGAAATGTCAAACAATTTTATTTTGTTGGAAACAAGTTTTCAAACTTTGTAATACAATGTACCCGTAATTCCACGTTAAATGAAGATTGTGTACATTTTAGGTTTGATTAAAAAATGGTATGGTTTCTTTATATTGTATATTTGTAGCTAATAATTCATCTGGTTGTTAGAATGTTTGATGCTACTTTTCGATTTTTCCAGACTGTTAATATTATACTTTTAGACTTGATAAAAAGTATATTAATTGATGCTGTATATTTTTTTACTTCAGTTAATCTCTCAATTAGGTATAACATAAGTATTAGAAATCTATATATTGACCGCGTAGAACTATATTTTATAATACCTACTGCCGACTCTTTTTAATACCCACTCTTAATTCAATTTTCCTTTTTCTTACTACGTGAGTCCTTTTTTGGTGTATAAACCTTTGTAGCTTGTTTATTTCTGAGGGCGCCCTAAGAATATCATTTGTTTCCAAACAGCGCCATGTTAATAGCTCATTTTGAACAAAACGCTGTTCTCCGTGTTTTTTTTATTCTAAACATTCCTGGCAAGAAATATTTTATTAAATTTGAAAAAATAATATTTTTGCATAAAGGACAGGTTGAATCAACCTTTTGATTTTTATTTTTAAAATAGTTTCCTAAACATTTTAAAAATGTAAAGCTCTCAGGTTACATGAGAGTATTTTGATAGAAATGAATGAAATATTTAAATGTTAATCTTCTCCTACGTTTATTTATTGACCTTTTGAATTTCTGCACAATTTTTTGCTTAAATCTTGACGACCTTTAGGCGAATTTGGATAATTAAGATGCATTGTGGACTACAACACAGTTTAGATATTGAAGATGCATTGTGGACTACAACACAGTTTGGATATTGAAGATACATTGCGGACTACAACACCGTTTGGATATTGAAGATACATAGTGGACTACAACACAGTTTGGATATTGAAAGTGCATTGTGGACTACAACACAGTTTGGATATTGAAGATACATTGTGGACTACAACACAGTTTGGATATTGAAGATGCATTGTGGACTACAACACAGTTTGGATATTGAAAGTGCATTGTGGACTACAACACAGTTTGGATATTGAAGATACATTGCGGACTACAACACCGTTTGGATATTGAAGATGCATTGTGGACTACAACACAGTTTGGATATTGAAAGTGCATTGTGGACTACAACACAGTTTGGATATTGAAGATACATTGCGGACTACAACACAGTTTGGATATTGAAGATGCATTGTGGACTACAACACAGTTTGGATATTGAAAGTGCATTGTGGACTACAACACAGTTTGGATATTGAAGATACATTGCGGACTACAACACCGTTTGGATATTGAAGATGCATAGTGGACTACAACACAGTTTGGATATTGAAAGTGCATTGTGGACTACAACACAGTTTGGATATTGAAGATGCATTGTGGACTACAACACAGTTTGGATATTGCAGATACATTGCGGACTACAACACAGTTTGGATATTGAAAATGCATTGTCAACCACAGCAAAGTTTCATGTTTCCCAACCGTGTGATGACGCATTTCAGAACCCATTTTCAACAATTGCTATCGGTTATGTTTATCGGTTAAGCTTATCGCATAGTTTGCTGTCCGTGTATCTTGATGCCTGTTGCAGTGATACAATACTCGCGAACCATATGTTGAGAATCACAATTGAAAATCGTGATACTCAACATGTGGTTCGCGAGCCTTTGATTAGATACCTAATCCGGGGTTGCGTTAGTTAGTCGTATTGTATGTAACGAAAGTGTAATGCAATAATACGGATGGTTTATCAGTGTACTATCAATAGCGATATGACACTTTTTGTCATTATACACTTATCAATTTGAGTTTATTTAGCAAACATTAGCACATTTCATTCTTCTGATTGAAATGTAGGCAAATATATTTTTGACTTGTTTATAGAAGATAATAAAACTATTATTTCATAAAAAAAAGTTTAAATATTTATTTTATAATAATTAAACAACAGTAGCATATCGTTTTAAAATATGGAGATAGTTGAAAAAAAAATCAGAAAAAAAATTATGTTTTATACTGCAGTTTCTAAGAGTCACCTGATATGTGTTAAGTACATTTTTAGACCCTTGATTGGCTTCTATTTTACCTGGGCATGCTTTGTTTGAGAATTAATTAACGAGAAAATTGGAGAATGCTTCCATCGGCTAATGTTAGTAACATTTTCTTACCAAACATATTTTTATAAACATATGTAGATGCGGGGAAGTTCCTAATCTAATGGCCGCGGTCACCAACTTCCCATTCTTATACTCAACATGTTTTATTTTTTGTACATTCGAATCCCAAGTTAGAGCGCCTTTGAGGAGAGTATATTATCTAAACGGCACTATATAAATTGTCAATTTATTATTATTATTCGATATCATATAACAGAGATTTGCATCAATTGATAATGGCGTTAGTTATAAAAGGTTTCAAGCCACTTGTTTTTGGTGAATAGCTTTACATCAATTAGGAATGACGTTAGTTATACAATAATATGTTGCGAACCGCTGGTTTTTTTTTTGTGAATACACGCAAGGCTCGAAATTAAGATGTATATAAACAGAAGCCTTCCATAATATACTAAAAGGTATTCCCTTTCCTTAAAGAAAAGAGACAAATAATTTTAGCTACTAAGAAATAAGGGTAGGTATACATTTTAACATAAGTATATTATATTAACTTAAGTTTAGTAAGTAAATAGTTGTTATAATACCTACATCACGGAGAAAGACTATTGAAATAAAAAATGTGAATCACGAATAATGCAACCTCCGTGGCCAAGTTGGGGGTAATGGTTTCGATTGCCGATGGTACCTATTTAAGTAAGTGCTTTTAGTCTGACATTTACTAAAGGCTTCATCAACATTAACAATTTCTGATTGATTTGAAGATATATGGCAATAAACCAACCAGGTTGTACTATATATTATAATATAATGAAAGTATTAAATTACAATATAGTAAAGGTTCGCTGGGGAGACAATAAGAATTATTCTACATTTTTTTCGTTTTACGTAATTTGGTATCCAAAAAACGATTTCAGTATGTGCTAGGAAAATTATTAAAAAATTGTGTACCTTGCAATTGAATAGTGAAACAAAAAATTATTCATTTTCGTAACCTTAAAAAAAATCCCCAGTCCGTAGTTATTGATAGAGGATATTATTTTGAGACTTAATAACCTGTTGTATTACATACAAATATGCTTAGTGATTGACCCACATATAAAGAAATAATAATGGATACTATAAATAATGTGGTTATTCCAAAAAAGGCGCTCTTTTCAAAATGCTTTGTGTTTTGAGTAAAATGTGAGTATTAATTGTTTGTTGGTATACATGTATAAACTATTTTATTTTTACTATTATTGGGAGCAAAAAAATAGTATAACGGAGCAGTACTAATGACTTGTTTACAATAAACCTATAAACTATACATTGTTGAAATAATTAGAATAAAGGTGACTAAAGAGCCTATGATGTGAGATGACATAATGAAATGTCAACATTTATTTAAAATGTATTATTAAAAATTAATAAATCTTTTTTATTATATAGCAGAAAAAATACATCGAAATTGTTGACTCTAAAACATTGAAATATTTTTTTTTGTGGATTGTATACGAACCTACAGCTTCGTACTGTCCAATAATCAAATCTGTTTGAAACGTAATTGATTAGTGCAATTTCCCGGAAATAAAATAGTCGCAAGTTTGCATTCCACTTCCGGAAATATTGCATCGCGTTTACTAGAACCTTTTAACGCTTTATTTTCCCAGTTATAAAAAAAATATTTGTCTCCACAAACGAGAGCATGTATGTTTTGCGAAAATTAATATAAATTGAGATTGTACGAGTATAATCAAAACAAATAAAACCAAATATTTAAATTGGAACAAATAATATAAACGATAAATACTACAATATTATCTTGTCATTTCCCAATCATTGGTGACAATTGAAAATATTTTTGCGGTTAATTTTTTTTTGATGCTTTAAACATGTTTCATCCAGCAATTGACACTAATATGTTCTGTAACTCTTGACTAGTTGGTTGGAGGAGATTGCCATAGGGAAAAAATCAACATTTATATTTTTAACAACAAATTGTCTGATTAAATAAATAAATGCATGTGTATTTAAAAGTACTAATAGAAACACATCTAAGGAATAAAAATCTTAATGCGCGAGTAGGTACGTATAGTTACAAAATAAAAAATAGAGCAACATGTTTTGTATATTTTTCAAAATACAAATAAACAATAATAAATTCTGGCAATTATAATATACGTATAACTAGTAATTAAAGGAAAATTAATGTTATATAGTAGATTATAGAAATTGCAAATTTGTACAAATATTATCATCACGATTTCAAATTAAATTAAAAGCAAACATGATTAGTTTAAATTTAATAAATTCATGAAATGGTGACTACTTTAAAAAATAATACAGCGTTACTTACTAACTATTAACACTAAAACAAACATTTAAACAAGTATGAATTGAAAACTTTATGATATTGATCGTAGTGCAATGTTAATAATTTTTATTTGCATAAGTTTTATGTTTTTTTTTAAAATTAAGTACAACATAAACCAGTTATATAATTTTTTAAATTACAACTCACCTCTTGAAGTCTGATTCGGTTGCAATGACAACGCCATAACTTTTCAGCAATCAAATAAGTTCGTCATTTTTCAGCGTAAAAAAAATCACAAAAGTCCGGCAAATAAAGCCACTCAAATGTCCAACAAATGTATAAGAACAAAATGTAATGTCACTCAAAAGTTACGCATATAAACAAACTCAAAAATAATAAGAAAAAACAAAACACAATCGCCACATGAAAAATAAAAGTTCGGCAACAATTTATAAAATTTGCATATTTCAGCAATAATTTACGTTAAGAGCATTATTCCTTAGCATGAAATTGATAATAGCATTTATTTTTTCTTTCAAGTCTTTGAAAATTTTGGCGGTTTATTTCGGTTCGAAATGATTTTTTTCAGTACATGTCGCTCGTAGTTTTCGTGACGTCTGCCTTCGCGGCCGCTCGGAAGCCGTTTGAAGTCGGCCGGCTCGCGATTGACCTACCGCAACACTGAAAGCTACCGTACGATAGGGGCAGATCCCATCGCCCCCCCACCACCGCGGTACGCCCCCCACCACGGCGTAGTAAGAAAAACACTCTCCCCACCCCTGGAAAGGATGAATCGGTAGGTGTGTGCACATTCATGCGACTGGATGCGTGGGGTGTGCTCGTGTAGTGGTGTGTTTTCACTATCATATGGGCTTCATGCATTTGTTCTTGATATCCTCAATTCTTGACACCTCCTACATTTTTATGATTTCCTAACGAAATCTTTGAATTATTCTAATATTTGACAATTTTATTATATTTTGAATATTATATAAATTTATTCAATACGCCAATCTAAGAAATAAAAATATTATTGTAATATTTTGTCAAAAGTTTCGGATGTTACTTTGTGAAACTCCACACGAGAATATTTAATACTAAATTGCTTTGTTATTACACTAATTAGTGGCATAACACAGCAATTTTTTATTGAATAATCTTCATCATCATCATAACTACCCAATTGGGGTAGGTACAGAGAACATATCTATATTCTAGCCTGGCATATACACCTTTCCCTTCTTTCACGTACATACACTTTGTAATGTATAATGTCTAATTATAAAGGCTTGTCACTCTTTCAGGATTTGATCAATTTAATAATGCTTCGTTTAAAAATACTTAACAATATTTTTTTAAGTAAATCAATAAAAATATTTAGACCATTTTCTTGTGGTTTGGCATATAGTTTTACCGGTATATATTTTGATCAAGGTAATCAAGAGTTTATTGTTAAAAGCAAATATCAAAAGATTTTTATTTTATGTACTCGTATATTATTCTATATTTTCATAAAAAAATACTTAGATGTTTTTTATGTTAAGTTATCATATCTGTTGTAGAGCACATTACGAATATAATTAAAAAATTTAATAAATATTGTTTTGTCCTTCTTCCTTTATTAAATATTGTTTTGTCCTTCTTCCTCGCCAGTGGGTCTCGTACTTCCCTATTTGGTAGAGATATGTATACAAGCCATATAGTTATTTTAGAAACTACTCGATTAAAATATGGCATGTATGAAATAAATTATGAATTTCAAATAAAGTTACGAAATGTGAAGAACTGAAATTAGTTCAAAATGACTACAACGAGTAGATTAAAAAACGGTAAAAACAAAATAGAAGAGATGACATTATTTTTTTTTCAATAATCTCTCCGAAATAATATAGTTATCATCATAATGTGCAAATTTAATCAAGAAAAAAAGAGTGGTGAGTAGTTTTTTTATATTAAAAAAGGCGAAAATAATCTTTATTTTTTATATACTTCTGCCATCTATATTTTTTCCATTTTGTAGATATATATTTTTGTTCGTTTGATTATATGTTTAAATTTTGATGTTTGCAATTTAGTTGTTGATATATTTTGAATAGAATATATTTTTTTCTATATAATTTGTAATTAAATAATTTTTTTCAAAAGGTTGCGGACATTAAAAATGAGTAAATAAATCATTAAATAAGACCCAAATTGGTGAAAATTATCTTTATATTTTATTATAAAGCCTAGAATATGTTTTTTTATAAAAATAGAAAATCACTTTAATGTTGAAATACTAAATCAGATGCCCGATGAGAACCTCAGTAGGTAAAAAAACAGATTGCCGACGGTACTCAAACCCAAATCTCACCCGCTTGCGGGACGGGTTTGTCAAATATCACAAATCTCAAACATTAATCAAATTTGAAAACACTGTCTTTTTAAAAAAACATTCTTTTGATATTAATTAAGGAAATATGTGTCGTTTATTTAATTTACAGCATAGAAAACATTTTCAATTGATAAGATTGATTGTTTTATCTGCCAGAAAATTACCACAGATATTGTGTTACTTACATACACACGACTTTCAACCTCCGTGGTCTAGTTGGCAAGACGCTTGTCTTCCAGCCCAAAGGTTCCAAGATCAATTACCGCTGAAACCCAGATTTTTTTAAAAAGATTTCCAGTTTTGATTTCAGTAAAGGCCTCTTTAACATATTTCTGATTAATTTTGTATTGTATTGTATACAACGAAAGTGTAATATAATACATACACTCACGTCATTTCCCTGTTAGGATAGGCAGAGAGGACAGAACCTAAATTTCACTAACACTACCATACATACCTTCTTCACATCCGTTCATGTTCTCATACTGCATCATCGGTGTCTCTTACCTTTCTTTCTTTTAAAATTTCTTTCTCTTTGGCCAGCCACATTCTTCTCGGTCGTCCTTTGCAACGACTTCCACTTATGTTTGTATTATAAATTTATTAAGCTACTATTTTGTCACTCAATCGTTCAACATGCCCAAACAATTTTTTTCTACTTAACACATTAATGTTTAACTTACGTTCATCCTTAATAATTATATTTATCATTCTAGTATACATTGATTCACAACATATTTTTTAACTATTAGACGTTTAAAAAGCAGCATGAAAAATAAATCCCAACATTTTCTGAGATAGACAATGGTAGAGTATTATATGAATTATTTTAACATGATGTCTCGAGATATATTATGTTGAAAGTATTAAACTATTACCGACTGTTTTACCGTCTTTTAACATGATGTCTCGAGATATATTATGTTGAAAGTATTAATCTATTACCGACTGTTTTACCGTCTTTTATTTTAGATATTTTTCAGATTCATTTCTCGTATTCATTTTAAACGTCTGATAATTAATTTTATTGTTAGATAAATTAGTTTAACATCCACCAAAGATAACATCCACTTAAGATAAAGAGGCATAGAATTATTTGTATTAATTATTGAATTCGTATGATCGCAATCAAAGACATCCTTTTGTCTCAGAATACTAATCAAAAAAGGCCTGTGTCTTTCGAGAAGCACAACGTCGTTTCGAACAGGCTACCTTTCGCATAAAAGTCCAGCCCGTTGCTGCGCGGCCATACAACTCATTGTGTTATAAAAGAAGGTGTATTCTATTTAAATGTATAAACAATAAATTATTAACATCAATGGTATTTTGCATCAATAAAGCTTGGTAGAAAAGGCACCTATCTTCCAACTTTAATGGGTACGAGTTCAACTTCTGTTAGAGCCCAAATGATTTTATAAAAATATTCCTGTCTAGTTTTCATTCACGGTTTCTTTAACATCTTTCTAGTTGGTTGGAATAAATGTTTGCAAGACATAAAACCCACCAGATTGTACTATGTACAAAGTATTATAAAATATAAACGTTAAAATGGGTTAGTTTTGTCAATTTCTGGAAACTTAAAAACAATAAGTGCACTCAAAAAATAATGTCAAATATTGACTAGATTATCCCAAACATATTGTTCCAATAACACCTGTAGAGCAATTTATGTAGATAAACCATTGAAAAGAATAACAAAACCACGAACTATTGACAATAGACCTTATAGGGTTGCAACATAAACACAAACAAAGTCTACCAACCCTTTTGGGACTGCAAAATAAAGAGAGAATAATAATGGGTTGATGATAAAAACAAAATAAGTTAGTATACTTACTCTAGTTAATGCATAAAAGAGATACATCAATACAAAATTTCTAATAATAATAATGAAATGATAAATTATATAACGCCGTTTAGAGAGTGGACTCTCCTTAAAGAAGCTCTAATTTGGGCTTCGAGCTTAACATTATTGATAGATTTGTTAAATATTACAAAAAAAAACAAAAGAAGTTGAGTGTAATGAGGCAAATCTCCTGGCTCCGCAATATACGTGATTGGACTGGCATAAAGGGCGTTGGAGATCTTTTTCGGGCTGCTGGAGACAAAAATATCTACTCTCAAGTGATATTCAACGTTGGGGGGACCTGGCATGACACTGGGAAGAAGAAGTGTAATGATGGTACCTGAGTTCATATGATTTGATACTTCACTGCATTTGATACTTCCCTGCATTTGAATAGAAAAACATATTCGGTAAAAAAAACTGCTGAAAACGGACCAATCGAAGACGAAACATAAAGTTTTTTTTGATCTTCCGATATGTGACAGTAATAAATTCGGCTTAAGGTGAAGTGTAGTGCAGGTGTGGAGCGTTCATTTTTAACACAAAAATTGATCCGACTATCTAAGACTTAGAAAAAACGAAGCATGACAAAATTAATCAAATTCTGATAGACGGAAGAGTGAAAAGGCTTTAAAATAGAAGTTTATGCATGACGAAGTGTATAAACGTGGCAGGTGCAAATATGTGAACCTGGATGGAGATCTGTTGTCTTTGCCTGCCTCAATAGGGACATGGTGAGTCACTAAATATATAATTTTTTGTGTATCCTAAATTTTCTAATGAATTATTTTTATGTCAAAATTCTTTTTCTTTTATATGAAGGTTTAAAAAATACATTCAATACGAATTGAATTTTGAATATACGAGTTTGTAGACATACGAGTATGTGTTGTTTAATAGAGATTGAATTTTGAATATACGAGTTTGTAGACATACGAGTATGTGTTGTTTAATAGAGATTGAATTTTGAATATACGAGTTTGTAGACATACGAGTATGTGTTGTTTAATAGAGATTGAATTTTGAATATACGAGTTTGTAGACATACGAGTATGTGTTGTTTAATAGAGATTGAATTTTGAATATACGAGTTTGTAGACATACGAGTATGTGTTGTTTAATAGAGATTGAATTTTGAATATACGAGTTTGTAGACATACGAGTATGTGTTGTTTAATAGAGATTGAATTTTGAATATACGAGTTTGTAGACATACGAGTATGTGTTGTTTAATAGAGATTGAATTTTGAATATACGAGTTTGTAGACATACGAGTATGTGTTGTTTAATAGAGATTGAATTTTGAATATACGAGTTTGTAGACATACGAGTATGTGTTGTTTAATAGAGATTGAATTTTGAATATACGAGTTTGTAGACATACGAGTATGTGTTGTTTAATAGAGATTGAATTTTGAATATACGAGTTTGTAGACATACGAGTATGTGTTGTTTAATAGAGATTGAATTTTGAATATACGAGTTTGTAGACATACGAGTATGTGTTGTTTAATAGAGATTGAATTTTGAATATACGAGTTTGTAGACATACGAGTATGTGTTGTTTAATAGAGATTGAATTTTGAATATACGAGTTTGTAGACATACGAGTATGTGTTGTTTAATAGAGATTGAATTTTGAATATACGAGTTTGTAGACATACGAGTATGTGTTGTTTAATAGAGATTGAATTTTGAATATACGAGTTTGTAGACATACGAGTATGTGTTGTTTAATAGAGATTGAATTTTGAATATACGAGTTTGTAGACATACGAGTATGTGTTGTTTAATAGAGATTGAATTTTGAATATACGAGTTTGTAGACATACGAGTATGTGTTGTTTAATAGAGATTGAATTTTGAATATACGAGTTTGTAGACATACGAGTATGTGTTGTTTAATAGAGATTGAATTTTGAATATACGAGTTTGTAGACATACGAGTATGTGTTGTTTAATAGAGATTGAATTTTGAATATACGAGTTTGTAGACATACGAGTATGTGTTGTTTAATAGAGATTGAATTTTGAATATACGAGTTTGTAGACATACGAGTATGTGTTGTTTAATAGAGATTGAATTTTGAATATACGAGTTTGTAGACATACGAGTATGTGTTGTTTAATAGAGATTGAATTTTGAATATACGAGTTTGTAGACATACGAGTATGTGTTGTTTAATAGAGATTGAATTTTGAATATACGAGTTTGTAGACATACGAGTATGTGTTGTTTAATAGAGATTGAATTTTGAATATACGAGTTTGTAGACATACGAGTATGTGTTGTTTAATAGAGATTGAATTTTGAATATACGAGTTTGTAGACATACGAGTATGTGTTGTTTAATAGAGATTACCAACAATTATATATTTTAAACATAAATTTCGAAATGGCAATAATCAGTACAGTTAGTTCAATCGATCGAGGTGTTTCATTGTTTGTTTGTATTACATTCAAACCTACAATCAAAACACATTTATCAATATTCACTTTTACATCTGAAGTATGGTCTGGTTATATGCTTGACAAACCAATATTTAAATTGTAGTGATAATAAGAGTTTGCCTAGAGAGTGTTTCGAGTTGGTAGTTATTTCAAATATCGATATTTGATTTAATTTTAAATTTGATCACATGAACTCTAACTTATACAAAATCTCTTGCAGCTATGAACTTTATTTATTGGAATACCAATATCTAATTAACTTGTCCGTGGCACATAATTTAATGCGAAAACGTACGACCTCATACGTAATGTGCTAAACTTCAACCCAACCAGTTTCAGGTTCGACTCCCAGTGGTACCCGTCAAAAATACTTATAAATAAGGTCCAAGTCTGGTACAAGAGTTCTTCTAGTAATAATACTCGTCTGAGTTGGACGTGTGCTAGTTTTGTTGAATCTTCACGTGCGGTAGTGTTGTTAATACGTGCATTGATGAACTACGAGTTCCGTGCTTACTCTAGTGTTTCAGCCTCGATTAATGGGGGCTGAAGACAACGTTGTCTACAAGCCACGGTGTGTTGAGGGGTATCATATGAATGAGTGAATACAAAAACTGTTTTATTATCGGACAAAAAATATATATAAGAAAAAGGTAAAAAATATTCTTAAATTAAGTTAATAGGCACTTATAATTATTACAGTACTAATGCGTGCATATTTTAAAAATAGTCTGGAAAGGTAGAGAAGAATCTTGGAGGACAATGGATTGAGACTGAGCAGAAAGAAAACAGAGTATCTGTACCTACCAGTCGAGAACACAAATGCTCTCACTCCCGTAATGCAAATGGATGGAGAAACATTACCAAATTGTGACTCCTACTGACTAAGTATCTTGGGTCACTCATCCATAGCGATGGAGGATGTGCAGCAGATGTAACACACATAATTAGTGTGGGATGGATGAAGTTTAGATCAATGACGGGAGTTCTATGTGATCCAAACTTACCAGTAAAGTTAAAAGGAAAAGTATACCAAACGATTGTCAGACCCGCACTCCTCTATGGCTCCGAATGCTGGACGATGTATAACTCTTACACTAGGCAACTAGAAACTGCTGAAATGCGCATGCTAAGATGGTCAGCTGGTGTGTCCCTAAGAGACAAAATAAAAAGCTCACGCATTCGTGGACGCCTAGGTGTTACAGACATCAATAGCAAGATGGAGGAGAGGCGATTGAGATGGTATGGGCACGTTGGACGCAGAGCACCCGATCACATTGTGAACCAGGCAATTTCCATGGATCTTCCTCGAATAACAACCAGAGGAACACCAAAGAATTCATGGATGGTGCAATGGATAACATGACGCAGAGGCACGGCCTGGGGGACGTAGTCCGGGACAGAAGAGCATATAACCTGAGGATGAGGAGAGCTGACCCCAACAGTCTTCGCAGACAGTGAGTTGGGATGGAGCCAGGGAGAAGAATCATATTTTTAAAACATTTTAAAGGGTAGTGTTAAAATGTTTAGAGTAAAAGAGTTATAAATGTTGTAAGAAGTAGCTGGTCATATTTTATAGAAGTATTGATAAGCTACTCTCATATCGCTTTTTCAAATGCTGACTTTGACCTTAAGCTGATACACTTTGAGAGATGCTGCACGATAAATGCAGTAGAAATGCGTTCACTGAGAAGACTATATATTATCTCGATGTTTGAGAGAATTGGAAATGTATTTTTTTATAGAATAGATATGACCAAAGTCATAGGTATCATTATACCCCCGAATACTAGACGGAAAAAATGCACGTGTCATTCGAGGGAGAAGTATATATGCAAAATTACCCAATCCACCATCTCACTTGTTTTAAGATATTTGAGGAAATATCCAGTTGTTTTATATGGATTTGTATTTTATTGTTTCAATATTTCTGCACATACACGATTAATGTATGATATAGTTTTTCAAAATTCCAAATACCGCTTTAGTTCCAAAGTTTCTGATTTATATGGACAAAGTAAAAACGTATATGGACAAATACTACGCCCGCTAAACTCGCTGCATGGTCAGGTGATGTTAAAGTTGACACCTCTACCCTCAGGTGAATGTCACCACATGGTTTAGCTTGTAACATCCCCTAATCATGCGATGAACGTGGCTGGCATGGTATCTGTAATTTATTCAGGTCAGAAAGTTTTTGACCTTAGTGGTAGACCAAAAATATATGTTTTGTACGTTAGTTTTTTTAAAAGGATATATATGACCGAAGGCATAGGTATCCTTACACCCCCGAATACTATGTGGAAAAAATGCCTGTGTCATTCGACGGGAGTAGTGCAGCGCGGGGTTTGAACTGGCGACCGTCCACACGGAAGTTCAGTGCGTTACCTCGTGGCCATGTACCTCTATTAAGGATGAATGTGAACTAAAAAGAAGCATTTTCTGTGGTACCTTCTCAGGTGATGAAATAGCTACGAAATATATCGAACGGTGTGTAGCGATAGGAAACAAAGTCAATGGAGCATTAAAACTTATATACTCAAACTGTAGAGTATGAAAATCTGCTAAGATGGTATTCCGAAAGAGTATTTTAGTACCAAATTTAATGTGTGGGAGTGAAATTTGGACATTGAAAAATACAAAGGAGCCGAATAAATGCTTTTGAAATACGTGCACTGAGAATAATATCTAAACTTCAAACTTCGACAACGGTTAGTCAAATGCTATGTTTGGTCAGTGTTATTGCATGGAGTGGAATCATGGACCCTCAAAGTTAGTAGTATGAACCGACTGGAAGCATTCGAAATGCGGATGCACCGGAGAATGCTACGGATACCCTGGACGGATATGGTCTCCAACACAAGGGTTCTTCAAAGAGCCAAAGTTGATAGAGAGCTGCTGACTAATATTAAAATCCGAAATGTGTCCTACTTGGGTCATGTACAGAAGAGCAAATTACAAAGTACTGCACCTGATCATCCAAGGAAAATAGAAGGCCGAAGAGGTGTTGGCAGGAGGCAAATCTCCTGGCTCCACAATATACGTGATTTGACTGGCATAAGGGGCGTTGGAGATCTTTTTCGGGCTGCCGCACAGTGTTTCACCTAGAACGTGCTAGGTGGACAAAATTATTTTTTACTGTTTTAGGGTAGTATTTCGTAGATTATTTTATGTTTTAATAATTTCAATCATATTTAGTGAAAAATAATAAATTTAAGCAGATTTATCTTAAAAATATTTAAATAAAAAAAATATTATTATTTACATTTTTTATAAATATTATTTATAATTATTATTATGATTATTTGACTCCAAAGCAATTTGAAAAAGGAAAATAAATAAACATGGCAAATTATTAATGTCTAAATTAATAAAATACATACATCAGCACTTAATCCGTAACAAAACTTAGACAAAAGAAAGACTCGTACAATAAAAATTACAAAGTAAACGGAAATAACTAACTTAATTACAAAATTTCTAAGTAAGGTACATTAAAAAGTCATAAATATAATTAGTCATCATTGGCAGAGTCATCAATATCAGAAGAATCTTCTAATAAATAAACTTCATTAAGTGGAAGATTGCTTCCATCGATTTTCGGTCAAGTACTTTTTTTAGCAACCTCTCTAAAGCTGTTGATTAAAGGATCAGACGTTACAAATAACATCGACAATAAATCCCTATTTGTGGCAACACGTGAGCATTTTCTAGTGCTATGTTCTCGGAATCTGCGAGTCTTTGTTGCGAGCTTCCTGGGCTTTCTCTGAAAGTTGTCCGATTGGGACAAGGGCTGTTTTTATCACCTCTGTACTGTGAACTAGTATTTTGTGTACAGTAGCAGGCATAAAATATCAAGAATAGAGTCTAATGTAAGGTTTTCTGGTTTCAAGACAAAGATTATTGAATTCAATTAAATTTATTTCAAAACCAGAAGACAACGTTCTCAAAAGAACTAAACGCTCGACGGATTTGTCCAGTACTGCTTGCATATTTATTTCAGCACAAGTTTATGTGATGACAATGTGCTCCACAGGATGATAACAGGTTTTTAAAATTTAAATAAACTATTAATCGATGGAAAACGTGATGTCCAGCCTTCGAAGCCCACTTCCTTGTCTGTATGCGTGGGTTGTAGACTTGGATTCTATATAATAAGCTAGTGCTTCATCACTAGTCAACTTTACTATATATTACGTTACACGGAACTGTTTTTTTTATCACATGTAGATTTTTCGGACTCTGACTAATGTCTTTTATCACTTTCGGTAAATTTCGTTGACCTGTTGAACGTACAGCTACTTCCGCAGCCGCCACAAATTTGCCGACACTTCGTGACTGGAGGAGGTCTTCCACTCGACATTTCTTCGTCTTAAAATATGAATCTTCGAAGTCTTTCTGGGGTCTTCCTGGAAGAGTAGCTACGTCTGATAATGTATGAGGCTGTGGAGTATGAGTAAACATGCAAAATTACATGTCTCCAGCATCCAACCAACTTTTATTTTTGTCCATAAAGCGCTCTAACGTTTTGCCGACAGCTGTCCATCTAACCGTAATTTTTGAGGAAAAGTTGGCTATTTTCAACTTTATTCATCTAATTGATTCGTCAGTAGTATCATTGAGGTAAAGTCTATTCGATATGAAGTCGAATAGATGGATGTTACGATCATTTTTGGAATGTTTAATCCATTCTTCAAAAAATAACATTTTAGAGAGAGAGAGAGAGTAAATGTTTTCTGAAAAAAAAAATTATTAATAGTTTTACTCTAGTGTGCAGCTTAGAACTTATGTTACTATAATTATGAATATCGTGGTTAAGACATATCCAAAATCTAGCCCAGGTGCATCCGGGTACATGTAAGTTCCGGACGTTTAAAGTTGTTAAACAACGAAAAAAAACAGTGTAAATTTACCATTTTTTTCAAATGTACTTTTACATAATATAATATACATAAGATTAATGTAAATGAAAACAAAAATACAAAACTTATCCTCAGTAACAAAATCCATCACTTGTACTTCTATAAAATATTGTATTACTACTGTGAGATGTTACCGAAAGTGCAGCGAAATTGCAACTGAATCATTTACCTAGTTCTGCTTTCACCCTCTTCGTACTTTGGGTTATAATGACTCATTAGTGTGGAATGTAAGACACCAAAAATTCTTAGTATCCTTGCCTCGAAATGGTTCTATACATGAATTATCTATCAATTCCTGGAAATCTAGATATGACTTTTGTCCACCTAGCATATTCTAGGTGAAACACAGTGTGCCGGGGACAAAGATGCCTACTCTCAAGTGATATTCAACGTTGGGGGGACCTGACATGACACTGGGAAGAAGAAGAAGAGACTAATATAGATATGAGGGGACAATTGATCACAAATACAGAATTCAGTGATTAGGGACGAATATAAAGTTAAAGTTAATTAAGAAGAGTACTCGGGCATGTAGAACAAATTAATAAAAAAAGTCTAACAAAACATTTATAAAGTACAAATATGAATGAATGAAGAAGAAGAGGGAGAACAAGGAAAGTGTAGTTTGATCAAGTGAAAAACATTTTGAAAGAAGGGAATATATTGAATTTAATTTCATTTATGTTGTATGCACTACAACTTCGCGGAATTATTATCAAGTAGTAATTTATTCCAATCATCTTAAATTGGGTTCAACATTATGTTGTTGATGTTAGACTAGAAGTTATTTATGGGTATAATCGCGAATAGAACTCGAAACCCTCGAGTGGAAGACAAGTGGCAAATGACATCTGATCACTCCGGTGTTGTCACTCAATCCATAAAAATGATTCAACAATTGTTTATTAGAGTCTTCGTATTTAGAGACGTGAAAGATAAATTATAATAAGTTTTTTCCTGGAAATCCATATTACGTATTATAAATTGGGGAAGTCAACTTTTTTGGGTTACGTGTCAAAACCGGCATTTGGTAAAACTTGCGGGTCGCTATTTTTTTAATGAATAGGTGAATACCTGAAAACAAGGTAACATGCTTCAAACGATGCAGACACTTCGACCTCTGCAAATACTCTGCGTTGAATGGCAGGAGGACTGATACTAGAAACATACATCTTAGGTATAGGTATGGGCTTTAGACTATGTGTTAATCCTGTAGCTAAATCAACGCTTTTTCGACTTGCATATGACAATCATAATCCACGACTGAGTTGCACAGGGCGATAACTGGCACCCTTAGAGTATGAGAGCTCACTTCCCTCACCCAGATGATTCTGACTAATGAAAATCATAATCAATTTTTTTAACTGTATGTTTTTGTTATTTTTTCATACAGCTCGCGGGCCGCGAGTTGTCTATGCTTGATCTAAATATTTTAACACGCCGTTTTATTTACATTTATTTAACGATAAGTTATTGTTTTTCTTTTAAATTCCATGAAATCGTTCTACTATTGATAAGGGTTAATTGTATTATTTAACACGGTTACAGGAGGGAATTATAATTTATTCTGAAGACGTTGATTGATTTTTAAAAGAAAAAGTGTGCTTATATACGAGTATATGCAAAGAGGGGTCAACCGATAACGTAAATAATAGCGTACGACAATCTCGCACGGGAAAAATACCGAGCCAGTTAAATGAGTTAAATTCCATCTAAAATATCCATACAACTCTATGCGAAGCGGATCCCATCTAAAATATCCATACAACTCTATGCGAAGCGGATTCCATCTAAAATATCCATACAACTCTATGCGAAGCGGATCCCATCTAAAATATCCATACAACTCTATGCGAAGCGGTTCGATGTTTCCTCAATTATTAACAGATAAAGTATTTTATGCACAATAACGTCCAATTGAGAGATGCGAAGAGAAGGATCTGAAAATAAATGTTGCAAAATCCAAAGTAATGTTGATAGAAAAGTGTAAAAAGTTATTGCGATATATAGGGGAATAATGAAAGATTGGAGCAAGTTGACGAATTCTGATGATAATCTAAACTTGAAACTTCGACAACGGTTAGTTAAATGCTACGTTTGATCAGTGTTATTGCATGGAGTGGAATCATGGACCCTCAAAGTTAGTAGTATGAACTGACTGGAAGCATTCGAAATGTTGATGCACTGGAGAATGCTACGGATACCCTGGACGGATATGGTCAGCAACACAAGGGTTCTTCAAAGAGCCAAAGTTGATAGAGAGTTGATGACTAATATTAAAATCCGAAAAGTGTCCTACTTGGGGCATGTACTTAGAGGAGCAAAGTACAAATAATTGCACCTGATCATCCAAGGCAAAATAGAAGGCCGAAGAGGTGTTGGCAGGAGGCAAATCTTCTGAATCCGCAATATACGTGATTCGACTGGCATAAGGGGCGTTGGAGATTTTTTTCGGGCTACCGGGGACAAAGATGTCTAATCTCAGGTGATATTTAACGTTGGGGGGACCTGAAATGACACTGGGAAGAAGAAAAAGAGGAATTCTGCTATTTAGATAGTATTTTCTCAGATGATGGAATTGTTAAGAGGGTTATCGAATGGCGTGTGGTGATAGGGAACAAAGTGTACTACTTGAATAGATCATTGTTGTCAATTTTTTCAACGAGGTCAAACCATCTCAATTATTTTTTCATCATGTTAAGCTCTGCATATTATTTCAATCCTCATTCTTTCCTTCTTCTTTTATAAGTTATTTTCTCACATATTCTACACAACGCTTCGATAATAACTTTAATTAAATTATAAATTGCAAAGAATCACTTTTTCCTGATGCCAACCCCTTTAGTCTGTCCTGTTTCAAATACTCGTATAAGCCACCTACTGAAATTCGTTCTGCATAACATGTTGAAGTTCAATGTATCGACAATTTAAACAATATCATTGTTGAATATCACAATCAGACTGGAACACAATAAAATCATTGAAATGTCACTGATATTTACACAGTACTAACCATAATAAAAGGGCCACTAGCCAACTCGGAATTCGAATACACCATATAGCTTAAATGATTGAAGAAAGACCAAGAAAACAAATATACAGTGCAAATGTAAGTGCAAGTCATGGTAGAGAAATACCAAATGTGGTTGGATTAAGGGAATGATATATTTTAAATCAAATTGTAATTAATCAGATTTTCTACTATTTGAGTATTCCTGGAGCAGTGCACAATATTTCATAATATTTATAATTCATTTTTTAATTCATTTTGGTTGGTTTTAGTCGATGACTGTGTATTTTTTGTCATTTTAATTTGTTATGTTAGTTTAGTTGTATCAAGTGAATCCAACTAAACTGACAGTAGTTTATTGGCTTAGTTGTATATTAGTTTAGTTGTATCAAGTGAATCCAACTAAACTGACAATAGTTTATTGGCTTAGTTGTATATTAGTTTAGTTGTATCAAGTGAATCCAACTAAACTGACAATAGTTTATTGGCTTAGTTGTATATTAGTTTAGTTGTATCAAGTGAATCCAACTAAACTGACAATAGTTTATTGGCTTAGTTGTATATTACTTTAGTTGTATCAAGTGAATCCAACTAAACTGACAATAGTTTACCGTTCTTTTTTTTTACGTAGTGCTTTACTGTCACAATAAAACTGGAACCAGTTACAAATCAATGTTAGACTCGCTCCGTCCTTAGCATGCTTTAAGAAGCGAGATAAAAAACTCTACATTTCAAGTCAGTAATATAACGTGTTTAATTCTTGATTTTTCTTTCCTCTCCACCATCTCTTTCATTGCCATTGATTGATGATATCTAACTTTTTCCATGTATGCTGTTCATACATTTTGTAAAGGTGAATAATCGTATGAATATTTTTTGCGACCGTTTATTTACTTTTATCTGGTTAATTGACAGAGATTACCACCTAGCAAATAGTCCCCAAGATTGTTTTACAATAAAGTGTTAAGTAAATAAATTGTATTTTGAAAGAAGAAAGAAGAATATAAATCATAGGAGCTATATAAGGTGTTTAAATGAAGAATAAGTGAAAAATGTGTGTTGTGATAAAATATGCTGGCGCTTCTTCTTATTTGCCTAACCCGAGAGGGGAACGGCATGATGGTATGTATGTTTGTAAGTAGATTTCGAATACCACAGATATGATTCTTGAACAATAACTGTGGTAAATTGTTTTAAGATTTTAAGTTATTTAGTCCGAATATTCAAGAACCTACACGTACTCGTACAGTACCCGGCGGTAAGTAATACACATCGTTTGTAGAGCTTCGTCTCCGTCGCATGATGCGCTAACCGCATCGTGACTACAATACCGGACTGTTAGCGCATCGTGCGACAGAGACGACGCTCTACAAACGATGTGTATTATTTACCGCCGGATACTGTAACATCTTAATTGTATCATTGACGTTGAAAAATAAAAACATTTTTTTAAGGCCAAATAACAAACATTACAAAATACCCGAAATTAATTTTAAGTCAGTTACCTCTTAGGAAAATAGTAAAACCTATTTAAATTAATAATATTTTGATTAATATTAATGGTGTTTTTATTCGTATCTGATGTGTGCAAACTTGACTGAATTTGCATGAGTCTAAAATTCATATTTATTTATAATATAATTAAAATTTGAAAACAGTATCGGGTGTAAGTACACAAATATTTATTTTAGTTAAATAAATAAAAATTGAGGTAAACATTTTATTCTCTAAAATAATAAAATTTTAAGTAAGCCAATAATTCCTCTCGCCCGATCTTACATTTGCTATAAAAATTTACAATTTTACACAAAACAAGATATATTTTGTGGAAAAATCCCCGTCGCATAAAAAAATATTGTCCCCTAAGTAAAACTTCAAATCCTTAATTACAACACTGTCTACGCAGAGAGTGTTGGTAAGTATAACAAAAAAATGGTAGCACGAGTGTATTTTTAGTTGTTTCCCCACAAAGAATACAACTTCCTTTCTTTATTAGGATTTTTTTATCTCCGCTAGGAAATAAACGCGGGCTGTTTTGTTTTTTTATTTCTTTTTTAAAGTTGTCACCTGCGCGACGCATGCGCGGGGCGCGCGTGCCGCCTCTGACCCCCTCCCCACATGAGGATGATTTTTAGGGAAGGGGGGAGGCAACTAGTATACTCTGAAGAAAGAATAATGCAATAAAAATGCAACACAGTGGCGTAGTCAAATACGTGATTTATATTTTTTTTTTGACGAATCGATTGAGTTGCAGACACTGATATAACTAACTAGAAACATTTTAGGTATTGTGAGTTCAAATTATTTATTTATTATTTATTGTATTTAACACTTTTATTGCAAATACAATCTGGCGGGCTTATTGTCAGGCGGCAATCTCTTCCAACCAACCAGACAAAAGAAAATGAAGCACGTTACATGGTCGCATAAATAATTCAAATGACTAACCATTCCCACGAAATCCATAAACACATACGTGAGCATATGCCCACAAACCCCACATAAACGGACAATCACCCGAACGTTTCTTTTTATATAAAGTGTGATATCATCAATCAAAGGAAGAGAAATGGATGGTAGAGAGGAAAGGAAAAGAAAACAAAATTCAGAAATGCAACACGTTATTTTACTGACTATAAATTAAGAGTTTTTTTAAGTCACTTCTTAAAGCATGTCAAGGACGGAGCAAGTTTTATATTGGTTTGTAACTGATTCTAGAGTCTCACTGCATGAACAGTAAAGGACGACGTAAAAAAAGAAGAACGGTGAACTAGAAAGGCCAATAATCAATCTCTGTTGGAGCGTAGCGCTAATCCATGATTGGAAAACGCTGAAAATTTTCGGCGAGATAAGAGCAAATTACGTTTATTTAACAAAAAAAGTGGTGATATATGTTAGGTAACTCGATTAATTGATTTGACAATAATTTAATAATTTTAATTGAACAACACAAAAGATAATTCTAGAAGCATTGATAAACAATCAAAGTTTATTATTATATTAGGAAAGTAATTAGTATCAATTTTTCATAAACGTGTATGCAAAAAGTCAGGTGCCGTCTATTAAAAGTTTTTTTTTATTTAAAAAACCAACACGAAATCTGGACTGATATTCGAATCTCGAAAAAATTAACAATAAATTCACTACCGCGCGATGACCGAGATAACTATATAGCCCCTACCAAAATATTTTTTATAAGCTCGTTCAACAGACAGAATTATTTACAAACTGCTGGCATGCTGCTAGTTTATAATCGTTATTTTGAATCTTACTTTTAGTGATGCCTCTTTTATATTTCAATTCGCAGGAGCTATGAGAGTTTTCTCTCGTAACGAGGCTATAGAAGTTGTATTTTTATCATTAATATTGTATACATTATTATGTAACACTTTTGTTATACACAGTACAGCCTGGCAAGCTTATTACTTAGTTACAACCTCTTCCAATAAACCAGAAACATGTTAAAGAAACCTTTAGTAAAATCCTGAATAATTTTTTTTAAAGAAATCTGGGTTTCTAAGGGAATGGAACCTGCAACCCCCGGGCTGGAAGACAAACGTCTTACAAACTAAACTGCGGAAAAGGAATATTAATACCGTTATGCCCAGAGTGGGACTTAAGGATCTACGGGCACTTATGTCTGACTGTGGGACATTTTCTTCAATTCATCACTCCTAGAACACAACGGTCCACAAAAGATCATAACACCGTGTATTAAAATAAAATTACATTCAAATTGGTTGGAAGACATTGTCACATAGCAATAAACCAAAGTCAGTAATGTAACATGTATCTTTCCCGATTTTCGTTTCCTCTCCACTATCCCTTCCATTTTCCATTGATTGATGACATTTCACTTTTATTTTTATTATGTATATTGTTAATTTTGCATGATATTTCCTTTATTTGTATCTAGTTGGTTGGAAAGCATTACCGCTTGGCAATACACCCAACCGATTGTTTTACAATGAAGTTTTTTAAATTAATAAAATAAATAAATTTAAACTACCCCGGTTATACACAGTATAACAAAAATAACAAAAATGTAATACAATACAATATAACAGTGTTCGATTTTTAACATATTTTAATATTTTTTTATGTGACGACTATGTGTATTACGATAAAAAAGCAAGCAGACTTAGCACGCGTTCACCCCTCATTGGGCGAGTGCATTCTCTCTTACAATGCCCGATGATTTTCTCTTTAAATACCATTAACACGAAGAACGTCACCTGTGATCTTACGCGGCACTTCGTGGCAGATAGTGGTAAGACTTGCCTCAGGATGATATATTCATTTGGAATTATCTCGAGGCAGATAACAAGGGTAAATATCAATTTTTTTAAGCTGGGGTGGAGGAACGCCCCTTGTGTTTATAAAATAAAGGGACCCATTGTTGAATTATCTCTCAAAAAACTTTTTATCTCTCAAAAAAAGTAACAAATATGAAGTGTGGAGCATTTTTGTCAACGCAGCATTTAAATAGGAAGGTAACGCATGAGTATATTAAAATAAATGTATCTCCCTGAACTAAAAAAAATGAGTGGTGAATGTTTGGATTAATGTCAAAAAAAGGTAGCTACATCTTGTTTTAAAGTACTTATTTATATAGTATTTATTCCGATTTTATTTAAAATAAATACATGTACAATGGCAAGGGAAATGTTGTTTTAAATATTATTTATGTTATTAATTATTCACAGAAGTATCGAGTATGATTTTAAGTCACCCTGTGGATGGAAGACACGTGTAAGTGTGCATTGGTTTATTGTTTGCAAGTTGTTGCAGTTCAGCAAGCACATTGTTTGGACAAACGAAACACAAAGTTCAAATGGCAAGGAGATAAAAGTTCCGAGACGACAGGCTGATTTAATCTGCTGCGGTATTTTGTTAGATATATTTTTTTACCTAGTACTATATTAATTTTACTTAACAGCGCACAGCACTATTGGAAGTATAGTAAACAGCATATAAGCTAGATAACAATATAAATTTAGAGATTAAATGGTAAAACCAGTCCGGAAGTTAATGTATGAAGAATAAAAGCTTGTTTAGTGAGATGTGAATGTATGAAAAATAAAAGCTTGTTTAGTGAGAAGTGAATGTTTAGTGGGAAGTGAATGTATGAAGAAGCTTGTTTAGTGGGAATACTGACCGTTAAACCATGGCCACCGATAATTTCGACATTCATTGATACAGGAAATATTACGTACAGTACCCGGCGGCAAGTAATACACATCGGGCTTAAGAAAGAGGCACGGCCATAATCAGCTAACTTCGGCTTTGTAGAGCGTCGTCTTTGTCATTCATACACGTGTTCCATCGCGATTTGTCAGTCGTTGATCAAGCGTTCTAGGGACAGAGACGACGCTCTACAAAGCCGAAGTTAGCCGTTTATGGCCGACAGTCTCTTTCTTAAGCCCGGTGTGTATTACTTACCACCGGGAACTGTAGCATCGATGCTTTTGAGATGTGTATCTACATATTAATCCTTAAGACTCCCTGGACAGATTATGTTACAAGTGTGGTAGTGCTTGCTCGTATGTATAAGGACCAAGAACTATTTAAAAGTATAAAGGTTGTGTCTCAGTCACATAATGAGAGGCACAAGATACTCGTACATTATAACACAACAGATCATCCATGTAAAAATTAATATCAAACGAAACAGAGGAAGACGGTCCCATCTCTTGGCTTTAGAATTTGCGTGAGTTGTTTGAGTGCAGTTTATACTGAGTTGATCCGGGTCCCAGTGAACTACTATACATCAAGATTATCATGATAATGGACAATATTTGATCGGACACCACACCTTGAGAAGAAGAGAGAATGATTCGATTGACTCAGAACAAGTTAAATATTCATTCGACTAGACTAATATTTAAGTGAACGAATTTCATTCCGCATATATTTAAAGTGAACGAATTTAATTCCAAGAGTGCTCTAAGAATGTAAGTACACGAGTTACTGAAAGTATAAATCACTTTATAAATTAGATAAAAAATATCAAACTTTAATCTCAAACCATCCTGGAATCAACACCGAGTAGTTAAATTATAATGTTTAGCAAATATGAAAAAATGTTTTTATTATAAATTAAACTTATATTTTAAGAAACGGAACAACTCAATATAATGTCATACAGACTTGTGACTTGTATCTTATCTTCAGATATAGTCAACAATAATTATTGTAATGAATATGTATCTAGTTAAGGAAAGTATTGCGGCCTCCTTTATGGATAACTGTCATCCCGTGGGTTTCGGGTACAATTCTCCAAAAAGTCACAAAAAATAAGAGATCTCCATCTGATTTTTCATATAATGCCTTATAACATGTTTCTGGTTGATTAGAAGAAATTCATTTATAGCATATAATACGAGGATCTTCTTTTTATCTATATACATAATTTATAGCAATTTAAATTACCTGGTTATATGATTATACAGTGCATGAGATGGACACTAGTAATTGAGATTTTAATCTTTAGTTTATTTTTTAATAATTGTTTTGCGTGAATTTATTGATTACTTTCCTGTGAGTGTTATTTGATGATTTGGGCACATGGAACGAATAAATGATAAAAGACTTACAAAACAAATATACAGTGAAAATTTAAATGGAAAATGTGGTAGAAAAGTAATAAAGGGTGGTTGGATCAAACGTATGATATTTTGATACAAGGGAAAGTCGCGGGAATTTTAAGAATTGTATAAGGTGTAACAATGTAAAAGAAGCAAAATATGTGTCGCGATAGGAAAGTCTAGGGATCTCATATATCTGCCTTTCCCGACAAGGAGACTGCTTGATGGTATGTATGTGCACATAATTCAAAGCAGTTTCATTGACCTGCTGACATGACCGAACTGTGGCATGAGGTGCTAGCAGGAGATGCAGAGATCAAAGAAAACTGGTTATTGGAATTATAATAACTTGTATTATTTATACTCGTATATAATATCTGTTTTGTGTGAATTTTTTAATAAATTTCCTTTAAATATTATTTTGAATGAAAATAAAAAAACAACAAGGATTTAATTTATTCACAGGAAATGTATACAACACTAGAAGTAACATCCTGTAACAGGAATCAAACTCATATATATTAAATATGATTGAAAAATTACTGAAACATTCAAGTGCAAATATAATGCAAGCTATAGTAAAAATCAACTGAAAAACGTTTGAACTGGAAAAAAAATCTGTTGAAATTGTATACTGTAAGTACAAATATATTTACCTCATACAAATGATGACAACATATTCGAGTGTCTTGGTTACACATAGCGCGCTTCTCCGTTACTAAAGTTAATCACTTGATCCGCGATAAACCGTCCTCGACGGAGGCTCAATATCGCGGGCAAAAACAGCACGTGCCGAGAAGAAACACAAGCACGATACACAAGACATGAGATACCTCGCAGCACCGGAATACGCTCATAAAACGTGATTGTTTCAATGGAGTCGGCACTGCTGAATGGTGGCAGCTCGCTGCAGCGGCTACCGGAATACTTACAACTGCTTAATCAGGTTAGGACATCAGCCGGATCTATTTAATAGTGATGGGTTGTCACCGAGAACATCACATTATAGCCACTGCTGAAGAAACATATTTCAGGACAAAGGTGATAAAAATATGAATTGATTTGGTATTTATAATGTATTGTAGAACTCCGTTTTTAAACATAATGATTTAACATTTAGATGATTTAACATGTAGATAATGAAAAAAATCTACGCAATATGAGTAAACTTACATTAAAGTGACATGCCTGTATCGTTTTATAAAGACATTGTCAAACTGTACTCAATACTTTACATACCAAGTTTATATAGCAAAACATTTTAAATCTGTGGAATACAACTAACATAAAAACTTAACAGGAGCCGACCATCCTCATATGTTAATTTTTTTAGAACGACCAGCCCTCATAAAATTTAAATACTGTAATACTATCTTCACTAACATTTTTTAATGTGAAATAAGACAAATGAGATCAATTTAGTTAAAATGGTTTTCAAAATAAAACATTAGGTTTTTTTCTTGCTTGAGGCAAAAAGGGGTTTCTGTGAGGTTTGTGTCAGCCGAAAAAGTTTTATTAGGTCTGCGGTTTGATTTGGTAAGCATATAATATTTGATTGTTGGAATTATTTTTAATTAAGATAGTCGAGTGCTCTGATTGTGATACAGTAAGGATCAAAACGCCCACGGACACCCATTATTATTCGAAGTGTCTTTTTTTTTTAAGATATAACTAAAATGTGAATTATACAAGTTTATTTGTTCGTTTAATAAAATAAAATGACCGTGCTTTCTTCTTCTTCTTGAATAATGGCCGTGATTCCTTATTGTTCAAACAAGTTGAGCCGCAAACCTTTATCTGAGCATTCCAACTTTGAAACAATCGCTATCAAAGTAAAAACCAAGTCGACTATTCGAAACTTGCAATATTAAATTTGGTCGTTTTATTTTCAAACTGAAAATTCATTTTGTACTTTTTACAAAACAACTGAAAATTTATTTTGTACTTTTAACAAAACAACTGAAAATACACGTATTGTCATTAGCAATCATTTCGAGTATACACGCACTGAAAAATAAGGTAATTATTAAGTGAAATATCACGCAATTGTATGATGTTTTACTTTATCACGCAATTGTTGAAAAACCTTGATTTTTCTTGATGTATTAAATGCATAAAGTTTGTAATATTTGGTGACTGTTAATATTTTAATTTTAAGCAAAAAAATATTTTAAAATACCTGGAAAACCCAGATTGACAGAAGAGAGCGTGTTGCTGCAAAGCGAAGAAAAACAGAACAACAACGACTACGTCGACAAACTATGAACGACAATCTCTTAATGAGGAGAGAAGATCAAGGATCTCCAACGAAGATCAGCAAAATCAAAATGAGGGACGCCGGCAATCTAAGACAAATAATGTGATGGCTGGTATTGTGCAGCAATGGCAGAGCAGACACGATACAGCCATAATGGGAGATTTTGAAAAATCATCTATCACACAATATATGTGCGTGGATATGAACTACCCCATAAAGACATGGCGCGATGGTATAGAACATAAATAGGTATAACAATTACTAATTATTTTGACTACTTCCACGGCTTACTTGATAAGAGACATGTCTTCCGACTCGGAGAAATCAGGTTCGATTCCCGCCTGAATCCAGATTTTAAAAATAAAAGTTTTTCAGTCTGAGTTTCACTTAAGGCCTCATAAACTTTCTGGTTGATTGGAGGAAATCGCAACGTAGTAATAATCCCACACGGTTGTACTGTATACAAGGAAAGTGTTATATATGATTCGCTCGGGTGCTGCTATAGCTGGCAGACGTGATTTGTTTAATAACAGTGGGTTCGAGTCCTGAATTAGGGCGCTTTTAAGGAGAGTTTGCGCATTATAAAATTGTACGTTTCTTCTTCTTCTAGGATGGGATTTTCAACAAAACAACAAAGTTTCTAATAAATAAAGACTACATTTTTATACAAGATAAATAAAAATAATATTAACTTACTTATCGTAGTTTTCTTCTAAAAAAATAAATAAGTACGCTTTGCAGGACCATTTTTATGGATATTTTAACCTAAATTCAACAGTTATTATATTCTAGATGTTAAGACTGCGACTTGATTAAACGACTATTTTATTTTCCTTTTTACAGTTCTTCTTTCAACATTTTTGTGAAAACGCCTTTTTAACAACTTTTTTTATATTCCAAAGAAAGAAATATTCAAATGCGAAGTAGGATACATCTCTTTCTTGTCATTTCTCTTGACATGCTATTGTCCCTCCTCCATCCACGCTGTACCATGGGACAAATAAGGATCCCTTACATTCGTAAGAAAATCGGATTTAGTTATACTTTGATAAAATAACCGTCCCCGTGAAGGAATCCCTGTTCTGCTGGTACCACATCAGAATGTGAAAAGGAAGTTGTGGCACCGACAAAAGATCAAAAACCATGGCCAGAACTAAATTTAAATTAAATGAAAGGACAGCACAGATCTTTTTGTCCTAGTCCTCCAGCCCGAGGTCTGCGTGTTCGATTCTCATTGGAACCAAGCTGTGTTTAAAAAAAATTCAGCCCAGTTATCCCTTCTGGCTTTTAAACATAATTCTGGTTGGCTGGAAGAGATTGTCACATACTAATAAATTCACCAGGTTATACAGTAGATAATATCGTCGTCGTTGCTAGGCCTCGTAGTCGAGGATCCCCTTATCATTACAACGTCAATTTAGTTGGAAAACGAAGCTGTGCCGTGGAGAATAATTTATTTCTTTGTTTTTTCTCCTCTTTAGGTGAGTGAACTGTTGCACACCAGTAAACCCACCGGCCATACCGATGTACTGTATTCAACATGTAGACAACGAAAGTATAATAAAATATACAGAAGACCATTTAAGTTTTACAAAGTCACCAAATTTATCACAAAATTCGGAGAAAGCTGTAAAACTATATCTCGTTCGATTTGATACAATTGCCAGAAACAAAATTGAAAGAATGATAGGATATAAAAAAAAGTTAACAACAGTATTGAAGCATTTGATAAAGTCTCGAGGACCAGTGTAATTACAAAATCAAAATTAACGCACAAATAAAAAAGGACAATTTAGAAAATTGGCAAAAGCGACAACTGCCATCAAATCCTGTAGATTTATAAGCGCTCCATTCTGTTCGGGACTAATTTGAGATTCGACTATAAGGGTTGTTCTAGCCAGGTCCGACATGTCCTTTTATGAAAGTGTGCTACGGCGACAGGTAGTCAAAGAGACAATAAATAGTTTTTGTTATTTTAAAGATTTTCGTTTGTTTTTTTTTTTAAAGATTGTCAAATGTTACGAGCGATCGCAAATTCTCTCGATATAAACTAATATGAAAATCGTGTGCGAATGGTATAATATCCCAAAAATTAGTCCTGCATAGCATGAGATAATTATTTTATGACTTTAGGTGAGTTCGAAAATTTTATACTTGTTAGGACGCGGCGTGGGGACGAAGATTTCCAAAAAATTGTATCAATATGTATTTTTTGCTGAGAATTGTGCTATTTCACGAGCGGCTACAGTTCAGACTTGTTTTGTTTGTGTGTTCGTATATGAGTTTAGCACGTATAAATCAGATGTATCTGAAGAGGCAATAAACTTAAAGAGGTAGTTGAAATGTACTATTTATCTTGTGTAAAGTAGAAATTTGTAAACATTTGAATAAAAAAAATAGCTTTCCAATGTAATATGAAATTCGCCCTTTCGTTTAGCTCATGACTAAGCATCGTGACTCCCATGATAGCCTCTGACGACTCTTCATTATCCATCCATCTCTACACTTCACAGTTCGAAGAGTAGTTAAAGGTAGTCATGTCTCGTCTCTCACTTGGTCAGCCTAACGCATTGGGACTCTTCATCTTGTGTGTAATGCTTCCACGCTTCCAGTAACCACTAGTATCTTCAAAAATGAATAAACTAATAACTAAATAATTTATGACCTCCGTGACCTAAATGCTAAGACACCTGTCTTCCAGCTTAGGGATTACGGGCTCTATTCCAATTGGTACCCGATTTTTTTAAAACCTGCAATCTAGTTTTCACTTATGTCCTGTGTAAAATATTTTTAGTTGGTTGGAAAAGGTTTCAACCCGCCAGATTGTAGATTATACAACGAAAGTGTACATTATAATACTCGTACAACTGATATAGCGATTTTTCGTAACACGTATCACTAAATCAGATATAACCATACTCAAGAAGAAAGAGAATTTAATATATTTATGTAACATTTTCATGTAAATACATCTAGTGGATTTCTTGCTTAAAAGTAATTTCTTCAAATGAAGCAGATTTTGTTTCAAAATAATTATCGGTATCCATGACGGTGTCTATGGCTTGGGGAAATAATGTAATATTTACTTTAACGAAAGAAAAAAGAGATAAATTTCACGGAAATATAAATAAGGATGGGAATTATAAACGAGTAAGGGACGAGGAATATTTTGAGGTAAACAATGCTTTTTTAGGCGTTTTACAAAAATATAAAGATGAAGCACATCTGATGGAGCTAGAAAGCTAGTTTCAAATTTGTGCAGTGAACGGCAAAAGATGGCGTGTAGAATTATGTAGAAGTATGATGCGTTAGAATACAAAGGATCTTATAATTTTGTTTGCGCTCCCCTGAAGATGAGGCGAAAGCCTTGAAACCAGTAGGGTTATACCGTCACAAAAAAGTGGAATAAACAGTGTTTGATAAAAATAAATTACAATGTCTTTAAACCTCCACAACGTTAATGCATTAACTATAAACAACAAACGATCTTATCATTACCATAAGCAGAATATCAGAGTTCGTACTGGCATAGTTTTAGTATGGCTGGAAATACCCTGATGACTCCAAAATTTTACTATTGGGGTCATGGTATTTTTGGCAATTTGTATTAACCCCTTTATTTTTTTCCACATACACCTTTTGCACCAATCGAGGAACTAAGATATATGATGTCATTCACCACTTCCAAAACGCTTTATCTGCCCGATGGCTGTAGGAAGGTATCTTTATTTACTGTTGTGAGTTAAAAATATAAATTGTATGAAATATAGCATTATCTATACCCAGCGGTTATCAATTTTGTATACACATAAATCGACAAAATTATAATACCTACTACGCCATGCCAATCTCCGTGGCCTTATTGGTAAAACGCTTGTCTTCCACCCTGGAGCTTCGGGCTCGATTCTCTATGTTACCCGACAAAAAAAATTGAGAAAAGTTCGTCAGGTAACAATAATCACACGCGTTAGACATGTGCGAACGTTGTTGCCTCTTCACATGCAGGGTAGTATTCCAAATATGTGCAAGGACTACCCCGAGAATTCCATGCCTATTAGTGTGATTCTAAGACCGAAGGTACGATTACTGGGGTCAAAGACAATATTGTCTCCCGGTCACGCTCTTCAAAATATTTGAATAACCAATCTGGATATGTTAAAAGGTTGTATTACACTTTCATTGAATAAAGTGCAACCTGGCGGGATTATTTATTTAATAAACGACACAGCAGTTTCTTTTCCATACAAATGAACATATGACAAGTACTTAAAGTTATTAGGGACATGGCGTGATGGTATTGTGCATCAACACCTGTAGCAACAAAAGCTTTGATCATAATTTATTTATTTATTTAATTTAATTAACGACACAACAGGGTATTTTATTTACAAATGAACATATGAAAAGTTATACAAGTAATTAAAATTATTGACAAAAAATACAAAACTTTGTATTAAACTAACATCGAGATACAAAAAGCAGTAGTAATAATAAATTTACAAAGTCATTGTTTAAAATTATTTAATATGTATATTTAAGTTCAATATATTGTATGTATGTATATCACAAAATATTACCAAATTTTACCAAGTAAACTTGTTGTCGAAAACTTATCTTATAGTGGTAAAGAACTTAGATTTGTTTTTAGTGGAACAACGCTTACATAGAACAAGAAGAATTGGAATAGGTAATGTGGCAATATCTTCCGAGCAACCAGAAAGATGTTAAAGAAGCGTTAAGTGAAAACTAGACTGGAACATTTAAAAAAAATCTGGATCTTCGTGTTGGGAGACAATCGTCTTATCAACAAGACCACGAAGGGTTATAGTGTGAATAAAGAATATAAAAATTGTCAAATTACAATGAAGTGGAAATGAAAATGAACGGTGCCCCTGGCCATAGCTAAGGGTATAAAGATGGAGTTTTCATTACATAGCAATAAATTCAGATATGTCCCCGGTAATGGCGACATTACACAATCACGCCGTTCTGTGTAACAATGAAAATGGGTTTAACTGGAATTATTTTGGTGATTGGGAGTCAAATTACCGTCGATCTTATTCTACAGAGGCAAACATATCGCCAGATAATTTTAATGGCTGCTTAACGAGTTGACTTTCTCCAGATTTGCGTGTTTAATGTATTATATATAAAAGGAGGAAAAAAAGACTGATGCGAAAAATACGAGTATATTGGCTTCTTTGCAAATTCACTTTCAATATACAGCTATATCTTTATTTCTTTCATAATTCATCCAACCAAACATTCTCGTTCTTACTCGAACACACTTTTGATTTAAATTTGATTTACAATATTCCTTAATTTACTTGTTACACATGCCCACACCATCTAAGAATGTTGTTTTTCCTATTAACTAAATTAGTTACTAGTTTTCATTTATCATTAATAAATTTATTCTCTATTCTATGATACATCATCAACAGAAAAATGGACGCATTTCTACAGCATCAAACTTTCATTAATGTTCATTTTGCAAATGTTTCAATTCCATTCACTTTTAAAAAAATTTAATGTCCTTTTATGCATTACAGATTTATATTAGTAGTCAAATGAATAAACATGAATATAAAAAAAAACACAAAAAATCAGTTATTAAATCTTTTGTAATTTCCAGGCATTTAATGAAAAATTGTATACATAACATCAAAACAAATTATTGTGTGTTATAAATCACATTAAAATTAGAACAATTACAGGATTACAGGGTTTTTTTTCCTGAAGGAATGAGCAACACATAGATTAAGTCTACCTGAGGGTATAAACGATTAAAATGCGATGATTCTACCTACTAGTATTTCTAAAGACAGGTTAGTTCTAGATATACGTTGATAGAACAATTTAGGTTTATAATATTTAGCAATCTTCTTAGTGTTCCTCTCCACGCTGGAGATTGGCAATCATTGTGGCTATTTTAACTCTGACTGCAGCAGCTCTGAATAATGTCTCCGTACTATAGTTAAACAACTCCTTTAAATTATGCAACCTGGAATTTGTTCTTGATCCTACACTTCGTTTTCCTTATTTATTCCCCTGCAATATGACTTTAATGATTTCATACGTGTTTCCTGTAATAAAATGCCCAAAGTACTTCAATATTCTCCTCGTAATGCAAGTGATTACTTCTTTGTCTTTTTTCATGCGTCTGAGGAGACCTTTTCGTTGCGCAGTTTGTGAACCCAAGAAATCATTAACATTTTGCTGTAGCGCTATAGTAAATGCTTCTATTCGTTTTGTGGTGGCTTGGCTTGGCTGAGAGTTCAAATCTCAATGCCTTAAAGAAGCACTTAAAAAATGTAATATCGTACAATGCGTATTCTTAATTTAAGGTTGAGTTCTCCATTACAGAGAAAAAAAATCATTTGAAGAAACAGCTGGTTCTGTAATCCAATTTAACAATAAATAACTGTATTATTCCTCTAATTACAATATATTAATCCCTGCTACACGTGATTTTTTTCAGGTGGATGCACGTGTAGCAAGTATTAATATAATTGTGGATTAATGAAGTAATTTATTGTTATATATTATAATACGAAGTTAAACTACAAAGTTAAAATTGAAACTTTTGATAGATCTATAGTGACTTTGCTCCAGATTTGGAACACTTTAGTGCCCCAGAATTCTATAGATTTACTTACAATATGACAATTTAAAAATACTCTTAAAAGCGAATAACCTCGTAATTGAAAATGCTATTTCAACCAATAAAATTCCATCGCCTAATGTATCTAATGGAACTCTTGCAGCTTTAACCTGAAGCCAAGAAATCAGAAAAACAATACAAAATCTATTTGGGATACATCAGCAGTTATAATTACAATTCTTGACCAGTAAATACCACCGTCCACAACTTGTTATTTCAGCAAAGGAAATCGAAACTTGCTTCATCATTCTTGTATATATTTTCTATATTTTTGGTTGACGATTGCATTATTTGATTAATCGACATCCGGTTCATAATAATGTCACTGAGATTAATTTCCTACAAATTGCCGTGACACCAAATAATGGCATCTCACCTTCACACACAAACACAATTTTACTAATTTGTTTTTAATATCTGAATGCAAATGCAATTTTGATTAAATACACTCGACTTGATCGATTAAAGACTTTAATGACTAGTTACGACGAGTATTTGTGTTTCTCGAAGTATCTAAATGTTTTTTTTGTTTATTTATAACAGTTACAAATATATTACATAATGAAAATATAACGCTTCCATTTCCTATTTGGTAAGCTGTCTTCTAATCTGGTTTTTGATAGTATATTATAATACGTTTTACACAGGTTATAAAACCAAAAATTTACCATGTTTAACGTTGTGGAACTCCATATAAGAATATTTAACAATAGATTACTTTGTTATTCCACTAATTTCATTAATCCTCGTTACACGTGTTTCTAGCTCCTATCCTGAGGCTCTCTTCAGTTTGAAAATAAACTCTCGTGATAGGCGCTAGAAACACTTGTTGCGGGGGTAATTATAATTAGTGAAAAAAACTAAATTATTTATTGATTAATTTTCTAACATGTTTAACAGTTTTTCGGCAATTGTTCTTGTTATTTCAAACGCAATATAACATTTTTATACAAAAATTAAAATACAAACTATCAAATAAATTAACAAAATTAAAATGGATATTTAAAGAAAATCGTTACACAATGTCCAAATTCCACCTAAATATAAAAATATTAAAAACTTGATAATCATATAGAGTCGAATTGATAGTTTTCACACTTCTTTAAGGATTTATCAAAGGTTAAGACTTTAATTTTGTGAAACTCTACGTTAAAATATTTAATAATAAATTACTTTCTTCCATTAATTACGCCAATCCCCGCTGAACATGTTTCTACCGCCTATCCCAATGCTCTCTTCAAGCGGTTCCGCCTGAAGAAATTACAAAGTCATTTTGAATGTGTGTAATGATCATATATAATACTATACGAGATCTAAGAAAACGTAGTACAATCAAATAAATCAAATTCTAATAGAGGGAAGAGTGAAAATGCTTTAAAATAAGAGCTTATGCATGGCAAGGTGTATGAACGAAGCAGAAACGAAAGATGTATGCCAGTGTAGAATTAAGCGGAGATCTATTATCTCCGTCTACCCCAATATGGAAATGTCATAATGATGATGAAAATTTGATGTTTTATAATATTCAACGACGTTTTAAAATAATTTACAAGACATTTATCCTAACTATATGTTATGGTGTTCAATACAAGTTATATCTACGAGTAGTTGACAACTGATATAAAAAATGTACTTTACCGATCTACAGCAAAGATTATACTTCAATATAACGGACTTCTTTAACAGTAATACGTTTTCAAAAATACGTTAAAAATAATCAAGACTATAAATAACAGCTTTTTAAACATGAATATTCAGTCCACTCAAACAATTCGACCATGAGGAGAATGCATTTTAGGTTAACACTACGTATAATTTCCTTAGAAAATCTTTGAAGCATTGTTACTTTGACAACTAGTATTTTCCACTACTCACTCAAATTTACATTATTCAATAACATAAGTTTCATATCAGTCAGTGCATATCGAACGCTGGTTCATTATAATAATGCAATTCTAAATATATAAAAAAAATCGACCGTTGCAAAAATGTTACTTTTCTTGTCAAATGCGAAAAATGTCCCTCGAAACTGGTTTGTCCAAACATAATAAAACTGCAATCAAATGTCAAACAATGCCCCATGATCGATTGTTACTTTCCCGTGACGTTTCGGTTTCTGTATCAGCGGGTTTCATCAAAAAGTTAGCGAGTGTTTAACTTAATCCATTGAAAATGTCAAAAATCTAGAGAAACTGGTGATGCATACTAAAGAAATTGGGTTCTTGGTAATAGGAGATTTGTTATGTTAATCACAGGTTGCGATTTAACGGATAGAGATGCAGAAATGCATTCTTAAGTTAAAATAAATTAAAGATTCTCAAATGTGAAAGCCTTTACGATCAAATGCATATTATTCAACCAACTTCTCATTGTGGTAGAGAAATTTGAGAGATTTCTTTCCTTTGTTCAATGTGTTTTTTTAAAGATAAAGTTTTAATATTTATTAGATTCCTTCTTTTTAAATAAGTTTACATATACTAGAACTTTGAAACACATCTTGTATTTAGGAATTATACTGAAAGTTACAAATAATGTAGTCATTTTAGAAAATAAAACCTTTTTGTTGAAACTGTGACGTTTAGTTATTAAAATATTGTAATTAAACAAGTTGATTTCGCCATTTACATATAACGAAATCTATGTTTTTATAACATTTATATAGGAGTACATTTTATAAAAGAGAATAATTAGTAAAAATGTAAGATTTTTTATATTTATTTGATAAATATGACATACACATTTGCCAATGGGTACACCCATACATAAATTTATTACTTATAAACTAAAGGGCTAATCTAATTTTTATATTATAACTTTAAACTAACTTTATTTTAATTTCTTAAATGTAATAAATTAAATCAAATGTACGAGTATTTTATTTTTCACATATTAACTAAAAATTGTCTTGTTTATTACGATTACTTCATAAAACTTTTAAATATTAAAAAATGAGGCACTTAATATAATATCGTCGTTTTTACGCGAAAAGCATTTAAGTCCATTTATGCTTAAAATGACTTTTTGATGCCATTTTACTTATAATAAAAATATCTACACATGGAAAAAATATTTATGTCCAAAAGTTATATGATTTCGCTGTTATGAAAAGATAAAAAATCATATAACTTGATTTTACATCGCCTTCCGAAACTTAAACTGCATTTATCTTAAAACTCAATATTTGGACTTAAATGCTTTTCGCAGAACAACGACGATATATGAACCTCAAATGCAGTTGTCATTACTGACTGACCCCGAGCAAAGTTTGAGATGCTGTGACGCCAGAAATCGTTGAAAATACGTTACCAATTGATTGCAACATAATGCATTTTATTATGTAATGTGGGCAACTCCTGCGGTTTTTCGAAAAACCGTGCATATTAATACAAATTTACCAATTCAAATAGTATACAAGGCACTCAATAACAGGACATTTTGTAGTAATACTCCTGACTACTGAAGACTGCTTGTTATCTGGTACATTTTGACTATTATTCCTAAATATACTTGTTGCGTGTTTCAGAATTTGTCATTCTACAGATATTTTTTGCATAAAGGTGTTTTGCGAGGCGGAAGCGTCTAGAGCATATCATTATATGACGGATCAAATTTCAGCGATTTTTGTCAAAATGCGGAAATACTCGCATTTTTTAAAAAGTAAACGCAGTCTGTTCTTATTTGGCCTTTATAACAAGGAAGTATTCATAGACCTATTGAATATTTTCCTAGTAATGTATTATTATATGAACATTTTAGTCACAAAATATTCTTTGTTGTTTCTAAGAGAGAAATTGTGAAGAATAATAAAAATGCCGAATAGCATTTAGTCATTTTTGATGATTATTGAAATAGTGTATTGAAATTATTGAAATAAGGAAGACTGCATTACTCGTATTATTAGAAAGTCACTTTAGCTATAAGTTATGATAACTGCTGATTAATATTTTATATATGCGTATGTTATTTTAAATAAATACACTTAGGTACTGCTAAATTTGTTAAATGTTAAAGAATACATTTCTGAAAAATATGTTAAATAATTACAATATTAATGAATATAAAACAACATACAAAATCGAATGTACTAATTTTATAATATTCTTCACGATTGATCAGTAAAATATATGTAAAGGATAGAACAGAAAGTTTCATGATTGAGAATATTTACTCATAAAAGTTTAAATTAAAATAATTTCAATGAAAACATCAAAATAACACTTATCTGCATTACGCATATAAATATATTACATTCAACAAATAGCCGAATGTGTTGATTTCACATATCAGGATATCTTTATTTGTAGTTCGTCTTCCCTTGGTTTTCTTCAGTTTTCTTACCAAATATAGTTTTATACTTGTGCAAATGTGAAAATTTTAAAACTTGTGCAAATTAAATGTATGATATTTTGATAGAAGAAAATGTAAAATGTCAGTGAAATCGTAGCTGTATGAGAAGGTGTATTGGTGTAGAAGAGGCGAAAAATGTGTGTATCGCGGTTGTAAAATCTGGCACTTTCTCCTCTCTGCCTACCCCGATAGGGAGACGGCGTGATGATACGTATGCAAATTCTGAAAGCATCCAATATAATTTTATAATAAAGTTACAATATTCTCAGCCGCTACCTTATTTATATTGACAACCTCCTTTACCTAGTTGGTAAGACGCAGGACTTCCACCTGGAAAGTTCTGGTACAATTCTCGATGGTACCCGATTTTTTTTTAAAGGTGCCTGTTTAGTAAGAGTTCGTCAAGTAACACAACCCACGTGTGCTAGACGTATGTGAGTATTCTTACATATTCGTGTGTGGTTGTATTGCCAGCCAACGTGATGACGAACTGCGAGTTCTGTGCCTACTCTAGTAGTTCTAAAACCTGAAGGGTTGAATAATGGGGTAAAAGACAACGTTGTTCCTCAGCTATGCTCTTCAATATGTCCAGAGTACTATACAAATTAATTAATGAACCTTTCTTTCCTAACACTCTTCGTATTATTTTTAAAGCTTTATTTACAATTCTTATTTATATAATTCCATAAAATAGATGTTTTCTTGACTATCATAATATGTAAAACGGGTTTGATTGATTTTTAAAGCATTTTATGTATAGGTATATAATGCAAAAGAAGTAAGCCCTCTAAACTGAGCGATATAAATTATCATTATATTATTAAATTTCGTAGCATTTTAGTGTGGACGATGTACGTTAAAGTTTCAAAATCAACTTCAATTTATTTATTTTAATTCAAAGCAGTCATATCTGAAACGTATAATGCGTCAATAAATTGGTTAACCAAATTTAATAATATTTAAATTGGTACAAATTCTACTTCACACACTTTCTCCAGTTGCATTGATAAATTTTAGCATTAAAAACTTTTCTGTATATACTTGTACTATCAAAGTGTTGGAATAGTGGTAAACATTTAAAAAATAAATGGGCGAGTCTATTGCTAGCATATCAAACAACACATGGACCATGTGCTAGAATGGAGACTGCAAACTATCAGATAAACTACGTACTCGAATAAGATGGATAGATGACATCAAGTAGTTTACTGGGGGTCGGTGGGTGAACGATGTATAGCACCAGGAGGAGCGTAGAACAGAAAATACCTATGTCTTTATTGTACTGATTCAGGCTCAAATGACAATGATGTAATTTTCAGAATTGATTTACTTTTTAACGTTCACTTTATGAACATTGGTTTTCTTAAAAGAATATTTAATATCCGTAACAAAAAATTAATAATAATAGAATTGTAATAAATAGTCATTTTAAAATTACATATCTGTAGTCATAAAATTACAATATATTTTTCATGCTTTTCCATCGAATTAAAAAATCCGTTAACGTTTTAATAACAATTGAACTCATATTTCGTACATCTCATTTTTTTTTAATGCAAAAACATGTTAAAGCATGTTACCTATGTATTTTTTTGCCCCCTGACAGATGACCATTGGGGGGACAGGATCGCCCCAGTTTTTGCGTGCAAAAAAATTAAAAATCTATTTTATAAACACGGCGGTAGCTTTATGAGGAACATAATCGTTATTTTTTCCAATCCTCTTCAAAGAAATCGCGAGGGTCAACCTTTGTTCTGATTATTTTCTTTGCGGATATTCATCTCAGCCGTTTTTGATTTGTCTTGCAGACGAGCGAAACCTTTTGTTAAAAAATAAAAATATACATGTTTAGGATTTTTCTCAATTAAGACAATAAAGTTACACAACTCTCATAAGTTTTCTAAAGGGAATGATGATTGTTAAAAAAAAGGTCAAGAAGAAATTAGTCTTCCCTGAGTTAATCTATAACCCTAATTTTCTTTCCGATATCATATAGAAAAATTACTGTCAAAACCGAACAACAAGGATTTATTGACGTACTTAATAGTGGCTGACCAAAAAAGTCTTATTTTCAAAACAATCAACTAAATTATTCATATTACATGATTTCTTTCATTGTACAATTATTTTAAATTGTAAGTAAAGCCCACCTTTTGTAGCTTGTGTTAACAAATTTTATAGTACTTTTAAAACACAAATGGCCGTGCACATATAAAAAAAACCGATTCACAAAACAATATATTTTTGTTTATTTCAATTGCAGTAAAATGTATATTTCATATTAGAATATTTAACAATAAATTACTTTGTTATTCTACTAATTACACAAATCCACGCTACACGTGTTTCTACTACTATCCAGAAGTATCATTCGACTTGAAGAAAGTCTTGGTATAGGAGGTAGGAACTCGTGTAGCGGGATTAATATATAATTAGTGAAACAAATCAATGTATTGTCAAATATTTTATATGGAGCTTCACAAAGTTAACGTCGAAACTTTTGATAAAAATGTGCATTTCCTGGTTAAATGATTCCTTAGTAGTGTATGGTTACATAATGTGTGGTTATGTTTCCTGAAATATCTCAAATAGGTTGAATGTAGCTCGAAACCTTTTTGCGTATACCTATGTATCCTAATTACATCAATTTTATGATTATTTTAAGTTGAAATAAAATAACTCAATGTACATATTAATAATTTATATAACCTTAATCATAAGTAACACGATTTTTTAATAAAATTAACCTATTTACTTTGTTTTCACTATAAATTTAAATTACTTAACAATTGGCTTTAAATAGTTTTGTCTTCTCGTTAAGTCTTTATTATTTTAAGAAAATCAGTTGACTGCATTAATAGTGCAAATGTGAGTGGAAAGCGCGTGAGAGGAAGGCCAAATACAGTTGGATTAAGTGAATGATATTTTTAAAGAAGGAAGTGAGAGAAGTTGTATGTATATAGAAGATGCTAAGGATTTGTGTCGAGGTAGAAAAGTTTGTTCCCTCTGTCCACACTGACAGGAAAATGACGTGATGGTACGTACTAGTACGTATCCATATTGTTATAGATTTTTTTTAAAGATTCATTGAATCTTCTCCCTGGCTCCATCCAGGTGTCTGCGAAGACTGTTGGGGTCAGCTCTCCTCGTCCTCAGGTTTTATGCTCTTCTGTCCCGGACTACGTCCCCCAGGCCGTGCCTCTGCATCAGGTTATTTTTTTGCACCACCCATGAATTCTTTGGTCTTCCTCTGGTTGTTATTCGAGGAAGATCCATGGAGATTGCCTGGTTCACAATGTGATCGGGCGCTCTGCGTCCAACGTGCCCATACCATCTCAATCGCCTCTCCTCCATCTCACTGTTGATGTTTTCATTGAATAAATAACACATATTAGAAATACTTCGAAAACCAAATATTACGTATCCCTGATTCAGGTAGTTGCATTTATGATGCAGATGGCAAATCCATAAAAAAATGGGTCAGTATGACTAATGCCACCGGAAAGATGAAAAAACCAACGGACGATCTCTGGTGTCGGGGTGGGCACAGCACGGGTGTCGACCCAGCAGCACCTGAGCAGCCGCTCGTGGCTCTTGTCACGACTATTTTTTAAGATGAATTGTTAAAATACTTACTTTGTGTACCTCGGTATACGTTAAAGGTGATCTGTATCATTTTAATCTGCATCCGATTAATGTATTCTTCTCTTATACGGTGAATTTTAAGAATACCTTTTTTATATATACACTTTTTTTTAGCTATTTTACTGATTTATCTGTTTATAATTCTGGCTTCTTTGCTATTTGTAGGGTGTGTGGTTTATAAATAATGTGTATTTTATAAATTTAACGAATTTATCATATCTTGATATACAATCTTATAAATAATTCAACATATTTTAAAAAAATAACCGATTTAAATTCAAATGAGTCAATTTAAAAAAATAAAAATAAATTACAATAAAATTGTACATATTTTTATAAGACATGAACGTATAGACAAAAAATTTAAATCCTCTTCTTAATATTTGACCTAATTTATATTTCTGACAGGATGTTTTATTTTAATACCATCCCACCGTTTCCCTGTCGGGATAGGCAGAGCTTCAGACTTTCCTATCTCGACAAATATTCTTCGCCTCTTTTACATCTATACACCTTCTTATGCAACTCCCACGATTTCCCTGACTTTTAACGTTTGCTTCTTTCAAAATATCGTTCACTTGATCCAACCATGCCTTCTTGGAACTTCCTCGAACACGCCTTCTTCTCGCATTTGCACTATATAATTATCTTGCTTCATTCCCTGTCATTAGTCTTGCTTCATTCATTCGTTCTACATGCCTAAGCCATCTCAGAATAAACTCATTCATCGTATTCAACTTAATCACTTTATTTCGTATTCTGTCATACATTGCCACCCCACGATTTTTCATAGTGCACGTATTTCTATAGCATTTATATGACTCCTTTCAGTCGTTTTCAGTCGCCCACGTTTTATCCCATACATCAAAGTTAGACAATCGTCTTAACAAATTTTGATAGTGTCCGGTTCGAGTATACACGTATATATTGAAAAGCCCCATTAACTTTGTTTCCTATCGCTATACGCCGTTTAACATTGCATGTAACTTTTCATTGCTTATGTGGCTTGTATTGTGTTGTATTACATTTTCATTGTATACAGTACAACCTGGCTGGATTATTGCCATATAGTAATATCTTCCAATCAACCTGAAATATGTAAAAGTGAACTTAAGTGAAACTAATATATACATGCAAGTTCTCGGATGTAAAATGACAGAAGTAAGTTAATTAGGATAAAATTTGTTTATATAAATTTTATCTGAATTAATGTAATGTACTCTTGGTGCCGAGTTCTTGTATCCCATGAACTGCAAGATGCACCGATGTGTTCACCTTCTAGTATTTACATGTTAAAGAAAGGCTGTTAACGTCGTGCAGGAAGAGAATACTGTCATACTTCAGACATGCCGCTAGAAGACAGGATGACTCTTTGGAGAAGCTGGAAGTGTTGTGGGGGGATGAGCAAGAGAACGGTATCCAGCAAGGTGAATAAATGGTATCAATAAGATGACTGGCGCGTCATTGAGTGTTATACTCATCGCGGCTTAGAATCGGGAGAATCGAAAGCAAATCATCAACCTTTCCAGATCATCAGGGATTCACTACGCTAAGCCATGAGCAAAACGACTAAAAAGATGTAGAAGAATGTAATGCAGTGTTTCAATGCTTCCTTTCATATAATTTAAAAACCACAAATTGAGATGATGTATAACAAAGAAGCGCCATATTCTTCTTAAATTAGATTACATTTACAATAAAATAGTTACCATATAAGTTAAAAGCTAATTAAAAAATTGCGATGTATTTCGCCTTTCAAATACCAAGATGACAATAAGTGAAAAATAATTTATATTTTTTTTAAATTGTATAAGTAGATTATTTTATTTCAAGTCATATATTTATTTAACACATTCATACAGATACATGTGACCAATTTATTGCTTTAAAGCAATTTCTTTCAATCAATCAGCTTTTGGTTAATAATTATTATTGGTGTCCATGTCCGTGGCTTTGACATAGTGTTTGAAAACAATATTTAAAAAGTAACTAAGAAAAATGAACATAAAAGATAAATCTCAAGGAAAAAAGGGATTAGGAAGAGGATTATTTTGAGATAAATAATGTTTATTTCGTTGAAATTAAGTTGTCAAAATAATCTACTGCTCGTATTTAGAAACCGGGAACGTCCTTACTTTTGATTGTCTGTGTGTCTTATATGTCAAGGATATATTTAAGTATTGAAGAAGTAAAAAAAATCAAACTGTGAATTCTCAGATGTAAAATGATAAACATAAGTTAAATAGGTTAAAATATGTTTATATATTTTTTTGTGGAACTAAATAAAAAAACCAACAAACACTATTATTTCAAAATACTTAATTCATGGAGAACGTCATTTTCTTCAACGGATATAATTTTATTTATTAAAAAATAACCTAAAAACCGGGTGACACATCTTACCGAAGCATATATTGTATTAGGATGTTGTATAATCAACAATCGGAAAGAAATAACTACTAATTTTTCCATGTCATAATGTCCTCAATAAGATACAGGCAAAAGCCTAGTTTACTTAGTGTACGACAAATGAAAGGAAACAAACTCGGATCCATAAAAATTCTATGTGTACATTAAATTTCCGGTTGTTTTTTCATAAATTACATAATTATAAAATTTCTTGTCATGTATAAATATATATAAATAAATTAAACATATTGTAGAACATGATATTCTTAGCAATAGCTAACCAAACGGCCATGGTATATACGAGTATTTTGTCATATTTCTATAAATTTTAATTAAATATCCTTTGACTTTAATGTACGTATAACAATATTCTATTGACAATAACAGCGTTCCAGCTCCAACTTTGATATATGAGAAAAACGGGAGAAGGTGAAAAAAAACTGAAAAAATCGAATAATACATGGTATAAGAGTGATTACGGAATGAAGATGTTAGAATTTAAATATAAATTAAATGCTGATGTACTATTTAAAAATAGAGCAGCATTATGTGATGGTTTGGACATGTAAAACTAATGAATGAAAAAATAATAACAAAACATATATACAGAACAAATTTGAGTGCAAGGCGTGGTAGAGGAAGACCAAGGAAAATATGATTGGATCAAGTGAATGATATTTAGAAAGATTGAAATGTAAACAGTCTGAGCAATCGTATGTATGTATAATAGGCGAAAGATGTGTGTCGCGAAAGCAATTTTTGTTGTTCTTACCTCTCTGTCTACCCGGACAGGAAAACGACGTGATAGCATATATAAACAGATGTCTCAAAAAAATATACACACATTTCAAATGATTGAAAATTCAGTATTTATTAAGCTATATCTAATATTAAAACTTCAAAGTGTTTTTTTCATTTGTCGCAAAAGCTCTTTTCTGGCATGCACTTGCTGATAACGTGAAATCAAAAACTTCACGAACCATATTTTTTGTTATTTGGCTGCATTCTCTTTCAATAGTTACTCTCAATTCATTAACTGTTGTAGGTGTTGTGCCATTTACTTTATTTTTGACGAGTCTTCATTAAAAAAAGTTCATTGGCGTTGAGGTTTGGGGAGCGCTATGGATATTCAATGCTACCTCTACATCCAATCCATCTGTCTAGTAATTTTTCACCAAGATAGGCTCTCACATCACGACGGTAGTGGGTAGGTACATCATCATACCGAAAATAAGAGTTCTCCTCATCCCTTAACTCTTCACGAATGCGCAATATGACAAATTTTTGCATCAAATTCAGGTAAACGGCATGGCATTAAAGTGTGTACCATATACATTGTTTGGAGACACCCTATATATTAAATGTATTTATTCATATTTTTAATCGTGAGCTTGACATTCAAAAGTAATATATTTTAGCTTTATAATTTAATTGTCATTAAAAGTTTATTACTTAATAAGAGTAACTAGATACATTATTCAGAATGCAAATAAAATCCTTTATTAAATAAAAATACTCTCATCTAGTTCTGAAGAAAGCTTTCATAAAATAAATTACATCACACCATTTCCATAAATTAGTTATGCAACAAAACAACATTAACAAACCAGGATCATAAATAAAGTACGAGATTTTCAATACAATAATTATTTTCGCTTTCGCATTTTTACTTAACAGTTTTTGCATATTAAAATCATAAAAGATTAATAAACCGTGCAGGGTAGTTCTACAATACATGTACATGTAGAATAATGTAATATATTGTGTAGGTCCAGGAAACCCCCATATACAGCAGGAGCAGCAGATCAGGGCAGGGGGTTGGTAATAAATATATAGAAGAGTGTCCGGCAGTGCAGGCCGGTTGACACAGCGTCACGAATTGCCGGCTATATCGTGTGGGACAATCCACCCTATCACTGGATCGCTGCTTCCCCCTTCCGCGTTGTAATAATTTCTCCTAGATCTTTAATAATAAAAATTCGCTAAATCCATAGCAATACATCAGAGTTATTTTCTTTGATTTATTGCACTTTATCCATCTAGAGAAAACTTTTACCGCGCTGTTTCATAAACTATATTAAACCAAGAACGCTTTATCATACACTCGAGCGCTACTGTAGTTGCCAGACTTGATATTTGTTCTTCTATGTTTGAATTTTTAAAGTTAACTGTGATTTATCAGGTTTTCGGCTCTGTAAGAACTCCTAAACATGTGTATTATATTATATTTATAGTCTATTTATCTATTATATTATATTTATAGTCTACTTACTTATCTATTATATTATATTTATAGTCTATTTATCTATTATATTATATTTATAGCCTTTTTATCTATTATATTATATTTATAGTCTATTTCTTGATATATTTTTATATTGTTTATAATTAAGGCATTAACGTTGTGGAGGTTTAAAGACATTGTAATTTATTTTATCAAACACTGTTTATTCCACTTTTTTTGTAACGGTATAACCCTACCGGTTTCAAGGCTTTCACCTCATCTTCAGGGTAGCACAAACAAGACTTGTTTATGCTCCTCTAAAGATGAGGGGAAAGCCTTGAAACCGGTAGGGTTATACCGTTACAAAAAAGTGGAATAAACAGTGTTTGATAAAGGAAATTACTATTTCTTGATTGATTATAGTCAATAACTGTGTGTTTTTCATCATTTTAACGTGCTTATTTTGCTATTGCAACATTGATATTAATATTACGTAATATTTAATAAGTAGGTGATTCCACTGATTTTTTTTTATTAAATTGCTCTGAGAAGAATACATAAAATGATACTCGTAATATATGCCAGAATACGGAATGAAGTTATTAAGGGTGAATGTGAACTTAAGGCTGAAGTGTTGAGTAAGATGACTAGAGCACTGTGATATGGTTTGGGCATATAGAACGAACGAATGAAGACAAAGTTACAAAACAAACATAAGAAGATCAAGGAAAAATATGATTGGATGAAGAAAACGTTAAAAGTATGTGAAGGTGTATGGATGTATAAGAGATGAAGAATGGATGTCGAGATAGAGAAGTCTGGTAGTATGTCCTCTATTATTACTCCGATATGACAATTTAGTGATGATATATATGTACGTATGTAATCACATAAAAAAATTCACAGTAAAATATTATACATGGAAATGGATAGGAACTGTTTTGATTTTGAATCCAAGTATAATTTTGCATTAGGAATTCGGAACCTTCCATTGAATGTGACAACTGTCCCCGTATTGTGTAACCCCAGGGTCCATTGTACCCCTCAATCCTGACATAACTGGTCAAAGAAAAATGCCCAGGACTTGTCCTCCGGATGCTGGGGTGTTCAAGATGATGTAAATCGATATCCTTTCTGTGCTTTCAATGATTATAGGTACGGGTATGAATAATCGAAACTTGAACATTTTTAATCATACGCGTTAGCTTTACTTTATGATTTTACATATTTTAATTGAAAGAATGAAGCTTGAAGGATATCGTCTATTTTTTGTTTAATATTTACTAAATCCCTATATTTTTTGTTTAATATTTACTATATCTCTATATTTTTTGTTTAATATTTACTATATCCCTATATTTTTTGAAAATATTTACTCGAAGTTAAGAAGAGTAACCAACTGACTGCTTGGTGTAGGCTACTGATTACTCTACTAATTATTAACTCCTGGGCTGGTTTTGCTTTTAGATCATATATAAAATGAAAAATTGTTTTTTTCTGTACGTTTAAAAAGCTACTTATCAATAAAATCCTATAGCAAAAGGCTGCTGCAGACTTAATATGCCTCTTGCCATGGAAATTTGTTATCTTGACTATAAGAAATTTAGATTCTACCTACTCGTGGAAATGGTTTCCACGCAATAAACCAATATATGAATTATTCTATTTGATTACGAGGGATTGCCTTTCATATCATCACTTTCTATCATTTCCTTGCTACATTATGTAGTATAGTTAATTAGGGTTAAATAATTCCTCGTAATATGCCACTAAATCTCTGAAAAGAAACACATTTATAAAATAACTCTGAAACATATTAGCATTCTATCAATAAATACATTTAAATATTAAAACATCTATAATAATTTAAAACACATTTCTTACATACATTTGCTGACATTGAAGTTTATTTTTATATGATTATAAACGTAAAAATATAAAAAAAAGAACGTACTCGTATTTCAGAGATAATCTAACCATATGATATTATCGTCGCTGTTTATTTGAAACCTTAAAATAAAGAATAACGATTTTCATGACCTAGTCGGTAAGATAGCTGTTATCCGATCCGAGGTAGTGCGTTCGATTCCGTTGTATCCAGTTTTTTTATAAACGGGTTCCAGACTAGTTTTCATTTAAGACTCGTTTAATACCTTTCTAGTTGGCTGGAAGAAATAGCCACATGGCAATAAACCTACAAGGTTATTATGGTATTATATAACAAAAGTGTAATATTCCCAAAAGTTTAATATGCCCAAAAAGAGAGAAATGAAAACCGAATTATATCTTCTATAACGATATGTGAGTTTTAAAATTTAAACGGCCGCTATACAAAACACATATTTTCGTTCATATGAAATATCGACTAAGCAAACCTCCGAAATATGCAAAAAAATCAAGTTATTAAAATGTGTATTTCATGTTTTAATTCCCAAAGAAAGCGATGTTCTTGTTTAAAATTTTCTTCGTGGTTTTTATCGTGTTGGGTTGATTTAAATGATGGCGACGTTTTGAAAGCGTTGCATCCTTCATCCTCAGAAACACTTTAATTGGAAAATAGCCGTGAAAACCTTGAAAGCAATGTTTTCCTCAATATATTGTATAAAAAAAAGGTGAATCATACGTTGGGTAATTTATTCAGACATTAGTTAATTTATTATTAAGTTCAATACAATTAACCCCGACTCTTCTTTCTTAAATAATGTTTTAAACCTCCAGTCAAAATTTTAACATAGCAAATAATGGAAAAAAAATCGATATTATATTCTTTGAATTAAAATAAATTATTTTTAGCTGTTGTTATCTTAATTAATTTTGGTATCCGACCAAAGTATCTATAACTCGAAATATAATTTAGATTTGTGTCAATAAATTTTTTTCATGTCATTATATCTGGAATTTATTTTCATATAACAAAATTAAAGAAATAATTTATTAAACTTCACTTTTCTTTTAAAATCTAGTTCTTCAATCACGTTATACATCTTTTTAATTCTATTAAATTTCTATTTTGATTAATTTGAAAAGTATGTGTATCGATTTATAGATCGATCTGTCTCAACCCTACGAATCCTTTAAAATGACCGTTGTGTAGTTTCATTGTAAGAGCTTTGAATCCACAGAAAGGACTCGATATACAAAGAAGAATGTTTACTTAATAGAAGACAAGCGCAAGACACATCCTTATTTTGCTGTCACTCCTTCTTGTGGACAAACAGACTCCTGATGTATCCTTTTATCAACCGATTATGGCCCGATTGTAATGAAGCATTCACGTGTCTTGCAATACGAACACAAGACTTGACAAAGCAAATAAAATATTTTGCTCAAAATTACATGAGTTATATATTTTCTTTGAGACGAAACTACAAGTAGAATATAACAAATGTAACCCTGCAAAAATAAAACTTATAAAATTGTTTTTTAAACAAACACTAGTTCGAATATTACAGTCTCCGTGGTCTATTTGATAGGATGCTTGTCTTATAATCAACGGTTTCCGGATATAATTCCCATTGGTAGTCAGGTTTTTAAAAAGGACTCCAGTCTGGTTTTCACTAGAGATTTGTTTAACAACTTTTTGGTTAGTTGGAAGAGATTACCGCATGTCACAAACCCGTTAGGTTTTACTGTATACAACGAAAGGTCACGTATGCGAGACGAACAGTGACGGAGTCTTCAGAAGTCGGCAGAAGCGATAGATACGTAACAGTATCGAATACAGTGGAGACCTGATATATCTGTCTACTCCAATAGGGGCATGGCGTGATGGTATTATGCATTAACATCTGTAGCAACAAAAGCTTTGATCATAATTTATTTATTTATTTAATTTAATTAACGACACAACAGGGTATTTTATTTACAAATGAACATATGACAAGTTATACAAGTACTTAAAATTATTGACAAAAAATACAAAACTTTGTATTAAACTAACATCGAGATACAAAAAGCAGTAGTAATAATAAATTTACAAAGTCGTTGTTTAAAATTATTTAATATTAATATGTATATTTAAGTTCAATATATGTATGTATACCACAAAATATTACCAAATTTTACCAAGTAGACTTACGTGATTGTGGAAGACTTATTTTATAGTGCTAAAGAACTTAGATTTGTTTTTAGTGGAACAACGCTTACATAGAATTAAAAACCTTGAATATAATACATTAAAAATATGAATATTCATCTGCCCTACATCCAGATGTCTCACACTAGCACGAGGTCCGTCATTGTCAATCCGGCCTTACAGATTTTTGGATACCAAAATAACAACCTTTTATATTTCACATTATTTTCGGTCGAGATCAGTGGCGTATTTATTAAAGGGATACAAAATTTGCGGAAAAGAAAGGCCTCAATTGAGCAAAAGACTTAATTTCTGAGAGAGCTAATATTTACGAGCATATTTAAATTGTTCTATCAGCCAAACGGGCATGTCACTTTCAATGACTTGATTTTATAGATTTCTTGGGGAATTTATTGAGTCTAAAATTAAATTCTAGTTCAAGTGTTTACAGAATTCGTTTAGCAAAATTTTACTCGTATGGAAGATTATACACCATAGATTTTTTTAAATTCGTAACTTATGTCTGGTGGATTAGAAGATATCACCATTGGACAATAAATTTGTAACTTATGTCTGGTGGATTAGAAGATATCACCATTGGACAATAAATTTGTAACTTATGTCTGGTGGATTAGAAGATATCACCATTGGACAATAAATTTGTAACTTATGTCTGGTGGATTAGAAGATATCACCATTGGACAATAAATTTGTAACTTATGTCTGGTGGATTAGAAGATATCACCATTGGACAATAAATTTGTAACTTATGTCTGGTGGATTAGAAGATATCACCGTTGGATAATAAATTTGTAACTTATGTCTGGTGGATTAGAAGATACCACCATTGGACGATAAATTTGTAACTTATGTCTGGTGGATTAGAAGATATCACCATTGGACAATAAATTCGCCGATTGTACCTTTGTGCAATCAAGTACCTAATAAATTAACAAAAATATGGAATTAAAATACCTTAGTAATATAAATAAAAAAAAGGAAGCTATAAAAATGTATATTTAATTGTTTAAAACTACATTCAAAACAATTTAACCATACAAGGCAGTACAAAGCGATGTTATGTTTTATTGTAGTTCCCTCATAACATTTGTTAGACCTTCATTTTTAAATAATTCGTATAACATATTATTTATAGTTAAGGCATTAACATTGGGGAGGTTTAAAGACATTGTAATTTGTTTTATCAAACACTGTTTATTCCACTTTTTGTAACGGCATAACTCTACCGGTTTCAAGGTTTTCACCTCATCATTAGGAGAGCGCAAACAAGTCTTGTTGAGGTGAAAACCTTGAAACCGGCATGGTTATACCGTTACATAAAGTGTAATAAACAGTGCTTGATAAAACAAATTACAAATTTCATATAACCTTTTTATATCTTAATATATTTGAACTGCACCAAATTGAAGTATTTTTCAACATATCGTTACCCATTATTGAACTATTTATATGTATGTTACAGTACATGTTTTCTCAATAGAATTTATGTTATTTCTTGTTGTAATTACGTATTTTCCAAACACAATTTAGTACTGAATTGCACTTTCGTTTTATACAGTTGTTCAACAAACCTTAATTGAAAACTTGATTGGGACCCTTTTTAAAAAAAATCTAGACATAAAACGGAAATCTAGCCCGCAACTCGTGAGTTAGAAGTTACGCGTCTCATCAACAAGGTTACGGCAGTTTTATTTTATATGGTATGTCCTTAAATATATCAAAACTGGTTTTAGAAGAGTTGGAACCTTTTTGTATACTTGCATATACTCGTATGTACGTACATATGACTTGGCGTGGCCTTTTTACTTACCAAAATACCTCTTTCCCCATATTTTTGGGAAAGCTTTTAAGATTTTAAGGGTAGTATCTTACAATTTTAATATTCGTGTGAATTTTCAACATTGCATTTCGATTTTCTTTCATTTTATATTAACATTAGTTTATTTTTAACATTAACAACCTCATTGGCAAGTTTCATTCTAATGTAGAAATGTAATTTTTTATTAATATTGATAATGTTGTTTTTCTTTTCTTTCTAGAACTTTCAATGAATTAAATAGTGAAATGATACACTATTTAACGTGCGAGAAGTAGGATTTAAGTAAGAATAAAATAAAAACATTTTTTTGACTATTTTATTATAAATTTTTGACTACTTGATTATCAAGTTTTGACTACGTGATTATCAAGTTTTTATTTTAATATTAATGTGAATTTAACATTTCAATTGTATCGATATTTATGTGACTAAAGTTTTCGAGATATGGATATAGTGTGCGCATCTTTAGGAAGCACCTGTAGTTCGTCTTCCCATAGTAAGTTTCTTGCGGTTTTCTTACCAAATATATTCTAAACATATGCAAATTTGGGTAACTAGCTTTTTTAATAGCCGCAACCACCACCTTCTTATCCTTACACTAATCTTATCTTATTATTTATAAGAAAATAGTACCTAATCTAATGGCCGAAGCCACTTTCATGCAATCCTTATTTTATAATATTTTTAATCTGTCAATAAAAATGAGTTCGAATTCCGAATTAGAGCGCCTTTTAGAAGAGTCTGTTCTCTAAACGGTGCTATGTAATTTATATTATTATTATTTTGAACAATGCATTCCTATTAACTTTCATTTTCTATAATTTTGTTTGAAATATCAAGGTCTGTTGTAAAACCACCTTTATCATAAACCAGTTTGGCAAATCACTTGTTATAAAACTTTTTATATTAAACCATTCAAAATTTATTTTTCGTGTTGAAGAAATCATAAAAGGGCCCAAAAAATGCCAGGGCAAAAATATCCCCCTGAATCGTTGATACACCTCTGGTAAAGATGCCTATATATTTTGTCCAAATCGAAGTAGCGGACAATTGCGTCACTTTCTTATTCTTTTTTTTGTCCGATTATATTATTCTTCCTCGTTGTTTGGTAATCTTTGCCCTTTTTTCTATCTCCAGCTGCGAAATAGATGGATTTAGCTGGACATGTCATGTCACCTAGCAAATGCAGGCACGATCCATTTTTATATATTTTTTTGACATAGGATTTTTACGCACGTGGTCAAAAAATACACATTTTTAGAGATAATATTATTTGCAACAGTAAAGAAATTTTATTACGTATGAATACCAAAGGTGATAAAGGTTCTTTTTTTATTTTCTGTTAGCAACATGATATCTTAAGACACACATAAAGCGACATTTTAGGAATAAATTGAAATAAAGATTTTAATTTCGAATCTGTGTCTGAGAGAAATGGAACTTTAAGGTCGATGTAGTTTTTCTCAAATAAATTGATTATGTCGAATCGATCCAATAGGATGGGGTATTAAGACAGGGTTATGCTGTTGCTGGTTTTGTGGCGTGGAATGGTCTGTATCTAAATATTATCTGGGTGCCGTGTGCAACCTTAAGAAACACTTGAAGACAACCGTTTTGGGGTGTCTTACTTAAATTAAACATTTAATATGAACATTATACTCGTACACTACACCTGAAACCGAATGTGTTGAAAATCACATAACTGAATATCTATATATTTTTATTTATAGTTCGTCTTTCCTTGGTAAGTTTTTGATAGTTTTCCTAGCAAATATGTTTTTATAAATATACGTATGTTAGATGAGAAAGTAACTAATTTAATGACAGCAGTCACGACTATCCTATCCTTACACTCAACTTATTAATATTAATGTAATTATAATTTTAATCTATTAATAATATTTGGTACGAACCCCGAGTTAGAGCACCCTTGATGAGAGTTTGCTCTCTAAACGGCGCTATATAAATTGTCATTTTATTATTATTATCAAAGATACATTATTTTTACCCTCTACCCCTCAGTATATCTATGACGACCTCCGTGACCTAGTTGGTAAAGATAGCAGCTGTCTTTCGACCTCGGGGTTGCCTGCTCAATTCCCGTTGGTACCCATTTTTTTTTTCATATGGGGTCACTCTGGTTTTAACTTCGGATATCTTTAACATCGTTCTGGTTGGTTGTAAGAGATTGACATATAGCAATAACTCCACCATGTTGTACTGTTTAAAACAAAATAATATTATATGTGCAAATAAAGTTTTGCGTACATTCACATTTATTTTTGAAATATTCAAAATTATTTTTCTAAAATTGACATTAATTTCGTACATTTATACGTAAGGTGCTCCTTAATATATTTGAATTAGTAATGCTGATATATTGAAGAATGGGACTTGAAGACAATATTTTCTTAGGACTTCAATAATCGAGCGATTCTAAACCCAAAGTCACGCTCTTCAACATGGCCGCATCATCAAATCGAAAGTGCTGATGGGATGGGAAATAAATTAACTAAAATGAACGCAAGAAATAAATATTTGAATTATTGGATTAGTCTAAAAAAATATTGTATGAAATTTCATTTCTGTCTCAAAAATAAATATATTATGTTCGCTGAGAAATGATATCCATCGCTTTACTTATCTTTATATTCGTTTTCTTGTTTCATTCAAATCAAACATTTCTGAAACGATACTTTGATCGCCTGTATAATGTTAAAGATCAGAACATCCCCTAGGGGTCATTGAAGGAGCTTAATTTACATCCCCACCCACTTCTCCCTCTTCTTTTCACACCGCCACCTTCTCTCTTCCATATCCTAAAATAAAGACTTATGTTTACATTTAAAGTACAAAGAAAAATAAACCCGCAAAATTGAGCACCTTAAACGAAATGTAAAAGTTAAAACCTTGCCATTTATTTTGGGGATGTTTAGGTTTTTGAAGCTTTTTGTACGTGTTTTCTGATGCTTCTTTTAGCTAATCTGTGATTTCTGGTCTGGTGTGAGATTTTCCCTTGAGCTCGCCTCCCCCCCAGCACCAAGGCAACCAGAGTTCTTGGAAAGCAACAACGCGCTATTAAAATTAATGACTTTTCAATTAGGCACTGAGAACCCGGGATACTTAGTGTAAGAAGATACTTTAAAAATGTCTAATCTACGCATAAGTAAGTACAGTCACTCGAATCAAAAGCAAATACTCCAGTGGATAAGTCAGTTTCTTCCGTTTTACATTCGGCAGATATCAAACTTGAATAATATTGTTTTGATTAAAGGGATATTCGTAGCACAGAGATAGATCCATAGCCTTTTTCAATCTTCAATCACTTGAGACGCGTAGACATGTCTTTGATCGCGTGTTACTTTATGAAATATTCAATGTTCTTGTGAATTCGCCTATCACTCTGTAACAAATTAAGTGTTAAAGTGAGATATCTTCATAGCATCTTTCTAATCTGTGTTTGAAATATGTTCGTTCGGAGAAAAATTTAACTTTGAGGTCGATTTTATCTTTATCGAAGAAATGAATGTTCCAAATCGATCTAATAGGGTGCGGAATTATGGCGTGGTCTGCTATGGTCAAACTCTAAATGTGCACATAAGCAAGCACTTAAAGACAACCCGTTTTGGGAGATCTTGTTAAAATTCATGAATTTATGAATATGAATACTAAACTACATATAAAGCCGAATGTGTTACTATTTCGTATCGGAAAATCTACGTAGGTCACTTTTTAGTTCGTATTCCTTTGGTAAATTTTCTGCGGCTTTCTTACCAAATATGTTTTTCTATACATATGTAGATATGGGGAAGTACCTAAACTAATGGTCGCATACACCACCTTCTTATCCTTATACTCAATTTACATATATTTATTTTGTAATATTTTCAATCTGTCATTAATAGTGAGTTCAAATCTCGGCTTAAATCGCCATTGAGAGCTTGCTCTCTAAACGGCGGTGTTTAAATTGTATTTTTATTAATATTATAATTTACTCTCGTTCTCTTAGAGAACCTGGTTTTCTTAGCGTAGTTTCGATTTAGGAACAATGCATGTTTCTATAACCCTATAGTAAGAATGTACTTCGAAAATAATTCGGTAGCTGACACGATATGAATATATTCAGTTCAACGCTCTTAGGGATTATGAGGACGGTGGCAGATTTGACAGAAAAATTACACTTTTTTCTCCATTTATGGCATTTTAATTGACTTTTTGACATAACTGAACTATACCATAACAGAACTATACATGAGATGAATACTGTTAATTGGACTTTTAATCGTTCGTATTATTTAGAAATTATCTGTTATATGCTGATTCATTTCCTGTAAGTATTATTACAAATAAAAATAAAATATAATGGGTTCAATTGACACATTAAAAAACTACGCCATTTTTACGCAAATAGTGTTTTAGTGAAATCCGGTGAAGGTTGAAAGCTTTTAGGTTGCTTCTACTCGCAGGCACTCCTGATCGAATCACAGATGTCTAAAAACCAGGGCTGTGGAGTCAGATGAAAATTTACCGACTCCGACTCCGGCTTTATTTTATACTCCGACTCCGACTCCAACTCTTGACTCTGACTTCAATTTTTATTTTATTTTATAATTTACTGCGTCTACCTAATGTATTTATATTGACTTATTAATAATGGATGCAGGTATAGGTAAATAAAAAAATATATAAACAATACGCATTAAGCAATATCTTCACACAAAAATAATATTAAAAATATATATTAATATTTAAAAAAAGAATTAAATAAAACTTTTAAAATAATTAGAAAAACAACACAGGTAGGTATTAAAAAAAATAAGAAAACACTTTAAAATAAAAAGGTTGCTTCATTTGTTTTCATACGTTAACTAAATCTTATTTATATTATTTATTATTATTTTTATTCAATATTGAATAGAACACAAGATAAGATTTTTGAAAGTAAGTAAATATACTTTCTATAAATCTTATTTCCTATTCGTGGTCTAAATGGAATTAGATCTCAAAAAAAGAATTGCTTCTATTAAGTCAGGATTTATGAAAAAAATATTAAAGAAAATGTTAAAATAATTAAACGGAGTCGGAGTCGGTCGATTTTTTCCGACTCCGCCTAAAATGTTCCGACTCCACAGCCCTGCTAAAAACTGTCAGTTGAAGAGATACCCTTTGCTATATGAGGAAGTACTGAACAAATGAAAATTTCGAGGCCAGAGAAAAATATTTACGGATTATCTCTACGAATCGTTGAATTTCTGCACAGTGCCTGATGACTGGGAAAAGGTTGTTCTGAACCGTAGGAGGTAGAAAGGTGTGCTTTCTGGCTGGTGGCGCTGCAGTTGCTAGATAAAAGTGAAACTATCTGAGAGCTAAGGACTTGCGGTAGTGTGATCGAGCGACTCAGTGAATATTTAGAGTGATATCTGCGACAGAATATGTCCTTCGGGAATAAGGATGTTCAACCGCAAAAAGTCTCATATGAGACTGGAAGAAGTTGTATAATTCTGTTAAAATGCCGAGGACAACAACGACTACAACGGAGATGCATTATGCCTTCTCATGATGTTCATTTCTTGTGTAGTCACTTTGACAATCGCCTGTGTTTTATGATGTACATATCTAGCACAATGAATACCAGATTTTTTAGCCTCAGAGATTCAATAATGCGATGCATTCCAATGAATGAGTCCAGGACTATGGTAAATACGTTCATTGTATATTTGCTTGATTACTGAATGGAGTGTATATTGTATCTTTGCTTGGTTACTGAATGGAATGAATATTGGAGTACTTACGATATTGCTCGATAGATTTTAAAATATCTTCAACGCAATGTCTTGTTTGATTTTTCTAAAAGGAAATTAGACCAAATTACTCCTTTATTGGATGAGCTTCATAAGTTGAGTACCCTTACAAATTAAAATTCAAATGCGGTGTTCAAAACATTGAATGATCTGGGACCGTAGAATATGAAAGAATTATACATTAGAGATGTGGTACATACATTGAGGCTATCTGGTATCAAAGTGGTTACCGTCTAATTGAGTTTGGAAGGATCTGTCCACCTTGATTGGTATTTTGGAATGGTTGGCCCAATAACATAAAGAAATACTCACTCTAAAATAGAGGCAGGTTAATGGCATCGAGTCATTCAAGAGATTTTTAAAGTTTTACGCATACTAAGAAGAAAACAGACCCATTCCAAATGGTGACCTTGATGGGTTAAATTAATGATGGGTTAAATTAATTAATGATGGGTTAAATTAATGATAAAGTGAGAAATATGGATAATAGAAAATTGTGCATAAGGATGTGCATGAATTTGGAGGCGGCAAAAGTTGTGTGCTTGGATAGAAAATTTTAGAGATCTGTTCTCTCTGCCTGCCCCGCATTAATCACATTCATTTTACTCTTATCCTCCTTCTGCTAAGTCCAAGTTTTACTTCCATACGTCAAGGTGGGCACTGACACACTTTTACGTCATTTTTGCTACTATTAATATTGCGCGGTTGTTGTATATAACATTAAGCGTTGTATTTACCTTGTTCCCTGTTGCTACCCTTTTTTCAATGTCTCTTGCAACTCGTCCATCACACGTAAACATACTGCCTAGTTAACAGAACTAATCAACCTGCTTCAGTATTCTATGTTAAACCATACATCGCACACACTTTTTACCATACTTCTTTCTGTAACCATAACGTTATTAATTTTTTTTAAATAGTCTCCGAGACTTAATTTTGTACCCCCTCTTCTTGGTGAATACCTACTTACTCTGAAACAAAAGCTCAATTGTTTTTTTTTCAAATTTCATTATGATTTCGAAATGATTTTGAGATAAACTATTCAAATTTTCTGAAAAACTTTAATTTTTAAATTTTATTCCCAAAATCTCAAAAAGCTTATGTTGGTATCTCAACCATATGCCAGTAAAATTATGAATTCGGAAGCATCATGGATGCTTTGAAACATTACAAGGCAATAGCGCCATATGATGTGATTATCATTAATTATGGTTCGATCATCAGTCAAAGCAGAGGAGATTCAGGTACGTGGGTAACATTCGCCACCATAAACGAATCGCTCTCCACAATGCTGAAGATTGATTCGCTGTATGGATTCGTCTTTTGAAATGATTTTGGCAATTTCCTACGGCCGTCAGGGCTGTCAGCACCGGGCGGACCGGCCCAGCGGGGGGGCGGGGTGCAAGGGCGGCATGAGGTGGCTCGAGTGGGATGGAGGGGGTGAAAGAGACTGATAGGCAAGCTTTTCTATCCAGGCTTAATTGTTTTCAACATTATCAATTATTAATGAATGTTTTTTTACACCATAATTTATTAATTTATTTTATTTCATTCAATTTTTTTACGAAGTTCTACTCCACAAAAGACAACCTCCATGGTCTTGTTTATAAGACGCCTATTTTTCAACCTGAGAGTTGCGAGTTCGATTCCCTTTCGAACTAATATTTTTCATGAAGGAGTCTGGTTTTAATTTAAGGCCACTTTGACATCTTTCTGGTTGTTTGGAAGAGATTACTTATTGCCAATAACCCCTCCAGGTTGTACTGGATACATTGTAAGTGTAATACAATACAATAAACTGTCTACGTCAGCCCTTGGCTTATGGCCTGTTATGAAACAACTGACCACACAATTCACATGTTTACATACAAAAACAATGCAACAAGACAGAATTGCAACTTGTGAGATTTTTCAATAAAAACAAAAAACAACTTTCAGCAAAACAAAAAATAGGCATAATGTCATAAAATCCCAGTTTTTGCGCCCATTCCAATAAAAATAAAATTAAAAAAACCACCTAAATTGAACTACTTACCTTAAATCGTGCAATAATTATCTGATACCAAAAATGATTATTTTAGATTTATCATTACCAGCACGTGATTTCAGTACAGATTTCCCTTGTCAGAGCCTGATTAAATTTTCGTACCACGATCCAATACCATTAAAAAGCATTGCAAACTAATTTATGTAACGCACTAATTTGCACTGAATACGAGAAGATACATTAATTTGCTGATACATACAAATATTAAATTTAAACGATCTTTTAATTTAATTTCTATGACAACTGTCTCCCTTATTTTGTAAATTTGATGTCAAATTAAGTTAAACTTTATTTTATTTGAATTATTAACCTTTTTCATCCCCTTTAAAATATTACATCACAATTTTACTTATAAAACCGTAAAAGGTAGATATGCTTAAATATTTTCACAGTTGTCTTCCAGTAGTTAAAAATTATTTTACTGTTGACGTTTCGAAGGCGATGCAACTTTCACACTCATGAAAAAAACTTTACCAAATTCCGAAACGTCGGTCATTATTTAAGCCAACTCAATACAAACACAATGTCTTAAAATGTTTTAAACTTATGTTTAAAACTGCGTGAGAAATATACGCATATAATTTTTATAATTCAATGATCACGACTGCTCTGTGAAAAGCATAACAAACAAGAAGACGAAAACTATTTTATCATGTATTAAAAAACATTCATATAAAATCTTACATTAATATTTGAGATAAGTTCGGCATTGATTCAGCCCAGATCTGAGATCAGAAGTGATCTTCCCTCCACCCCCGTATGTACCTAACACCCCCAGCCTCCAGTTTAATCTCGACCAGACCTGTATCTGACATTGTTTCCATATTTCTTTCTCTCTCGGTTACGCTCAATTTACACGTCATCGTTTTTTAATTAATATTAACATTTCACTTAATTATTCATTAAAATACAAAGTATAAAACATGTCTCATTTTCGCGAAACTAATTAATATTTTTAAATTACTTAGTTCATATTTCATTACGCGCCCACTTTATAAAAAAATGAGTTTTTAAATTTTGTATTTTCTTCCATAAATATCAAATGCAGAGATTTTTGTCATTAAAATTAATTAATCATCACTTTTATGTTGAAATATTATTTATTTATATTACTGTTAACTTAAGAAAATATTAAAATATATACTCGTATTTTATTTTTTTTCCCCATCACTTTTCTTTCCAATTATTTTATGAAAAAATTAATCATTAATATTTTTATAACGATCACCTACTAATGTTTTTATAAATATTCTAGCAGAAGTTTGATATGTACTTTGAAATGTGCTTTATAAAAGTAATATTACAAAGTACTTTTCCTACTATCGTCCTATGAGAATACTACTAAATTTTGAAGTTCGTAAAACTTCTTTTTCCTAGTTTTTTCGTGTCCTCGCTTTCCAGAGTTCCCTATTGCTATTGAGGGCTAGATTTTAACTGATTCCCAGCACCAGAAGACATTCCTGCCCTTCATAATTGCTGCCCTTCATAATTGCTGCAAATTCTCTTGAATACCACCACAAGCAAACTTTCACTTGCTCTTCTTCAGGTTTTCACTGTGTGTCCGAAACTTTGACAGATAAGAAATAAGAGCATTTTTTTGGTATCGCTGTAATAATTATTTTAAACAATTTCGGTTTGAATAAAATCAGGGTTACCTTTATATTATATCATGTCAAAAACTAATAAAATCTTCAATAAAATTTGGTGTTGCTGGGTTTTCAGTTGGAGATCCCTTCGCCATTCCAACGTCAATTCAGTTGAAAAGCGGAGCTATGCCGTGAGTGAGACGTTGTATACCAGCAAACTCACCGGTCACGCCACTATTCTGGATCCGATGGCACACCGAAGTGAGACGATCGGAGCTTAACGGCATGTTTTTTTTGTCTTTTTGAAATAATAGATGTAGCCGAAGTCATATATTCTTATACCTCCGAATATTAGGCCGAAAAATACATGTCTAGCGCGTGCGAGTATTTTTACCAGGCAAACTAATATTTAACCAGACTGGTACGCTTTTTTTATTCTTTTTTTGAGTACCATCGAAAATCGAATCCTAAACGCCCGTGAGAAAGAACAACGTCTTACCAACCAGACTATGGAGGTCGTATAGTGAACTAAAAAATATGTACTAAAGGTTTGGAATTTAAATTCCCTTTCAGGACGCGTTTGATCCATAAGACCTGTCAATAAATGTATTAAATGGTCGCCATTTCTAGTATTAATACTTTTGAAATGTCACATATCAAATGATTATTATTTGACAGTAATTCTTTTGATCCCTTTATTTGTCCCTTAAAAGCGCATCAAGATCATTCTCCCACCATCCGGATACAGAATACTCAATTGTAAATATGATTTTCATTTTCACTTTTATAAGATAAGTATTTTGTCGAAATTTATCGGAATCAATAAAAAAAAGGTATAGTAAAAAAATCGAGGAATATTTCGCAGAAAAATATATTTATTCAGTAATTAATTTATTTATTTTACACATGACAAGAAATATATACAATTTGCGAAAAAACGACAGGTAATTTCATTCGGACACACAATTTTATGGTAATGGATCTGGGTTTGTTGCCTTTCATTTGTCGTGCCCCAGTAAACTAGGTTTTTGCCTGTATCTCACTGAGGATAATAATAATTCACCAATGTGTTATCGTCAAACTTTATAATGATAATATTAATAAAAAGACAATTCAAAAAGCGCTGTTAAGAGAGTCCACTCTCCTAAAAGGCGTTATAATTTACGATTCGAACTCACTATTATTGACAAATTAATAATATTAAAAAAAACAAGTTGAGTATAAGGATAGGAAGGTGGTGGCTGTGACTATTAGATTGGAAACTTCTTCACATCCGTATATGTTTAGAAAATATATTTGGTATGTAAGCAAACCGCAGGAAGCTTATCAAGGGAAGGCGAACTACAAAGAAACCTTTGTAGATCTTTCAAAATGTGATAGTAACATATTTGCTTTAAGGTGGTGTAATGTAAGTGTGTAGTGCTCAAATATGATCACACATTTTGATAAGGCTTCCCAAAAAGAGTCGTCTTCGAATACTTCCAAAAGCTGCACACGCCACCCATATCTCTGATAATTTGAGGCAGACTCGAGAAAACGAAAGTTAACTGAAAATAAAGATCATCAATTTATTACATATTACACAATAATAATATGACTATGCTGATAATATATTTATGTAACGACTTACGTATGCTGATAATATACTTATGAAAGGATTTACGTATGCTGATAATACACTTATTTAAGGACTTACGTATACTGATAGTATACTTATGAAAGGATTTACGTATGCTTAATACACGTATATTATGTAAGGACTTACGTATGCTGATGATATACTTATGTAAGAACTTACGTATGCTGATAATATACTTATGTAAGGACTTACGTATGCTGATAATATATAATACTTATGTAAGAACTTACGTATACTGATAATATACTTATATGAGGACTTACGTATGCTGATAATATACTTATGCTTGCTGACAACGAGGGTGATTTAAGGGATGTAATTAGAAAGCTGTATAAGAGATGTCTAGTAAAAGGTTTAAAAATTAATTTAGTGAAACTAAAGATGATGGCAAAAGAAAAAGGTGTGATAAAAAGTGTGATGAACGAGTTGAAAGGGGCATTCAAAGACGGGTAGTGACAGGAAAGAGCATTTAATGTTTTGTACCGCGGAAAACCGCGTTATTATTAAGAGTAATAAAAATGACAATACATAATTGTGTGATGATTACCACCTTGACGTATAGAAGAAAAACTTGAACTTAGCAATAGAAGAATAAAAGTAAAAATTAATGTTGTGGAGATGCGTGCGCAAAGAAAATATTATGAAGTGTGTCAATGTATGACATAAGGCGGAATGAAGACATCAGAATTAATGCACGGATAAAATGTATGTTTTGAATAAAATGAAGAAAGGAGCTTTAATATGGTTTGGACATGTATATTTAATGAATAACGAAATAATGACTAAGTGAGTATACAAGCTAGGAGTGCAAGGTGTGCGTGGAAGAGGTGGACGGAGGTAAACATGACTGAATCAAATGGACCAGATTTTTAAAGAAGGTAATGTGAGAAATACGAATTATAGAAATGTGAGTAATAGGTTCCTGAATGTGGCGAAAGTGAAAGTTGTGTGCTAGAGCTACCTTTGCTTACGTTGTTAGGGACACGGCGTGATGTGTATGAATATAAAATATATTTTACTAAGGTCCACTAGAAATGATGCCATTTTCTGCATTATCTATATTTTTAACAGCGTCAACTTTATTGACTGCATAAAATATATTGAAGATTATTTTGAGGCCAACTTCCACCGCGTATGAAAAAAACAAGTGTGTGCTCTGTATAAATTGCATGCAATTTTTTTATTATATTTATACACACTACAACTTTTCATTTATGTCAATTTGTTGAAAAAAGCGAGTATTTTAAGCTAACGAAATGATATCGAGGCATTATAGTCAAAGGATTTTTAATCCACTAGGGAAGTTTTAACGTTAAAATAAAGGTGTAATTGATAAAATACAGGTGTAATTGATAAAATAAAGGTGTAATTGATAAAAAAAGGTCCACAATATATAATACTATTAATGATACTGGTGTTTCTTTTTATTTTAGCTTAATTTTTATTTATTTTACATTTGATACATATTCAATCCAATGACATGAAACAAAATGGATAGATACTATACAATAAAAAGTTGAATAGATTAGTGAATAGTGTAAAAATATTAATAACAGGATCAATGATTGATTACTCTTGCTTCCTTGTGGAGTAGTTCAGTTATACATACAACATTTTTTTAGGAATTTGATTCTCAACTTTATATACTGAGATATGGAGGATATTAATATCGGGAAATCCATTCAACAAGATCATTCCGTGTGCGAGTGGTGACGCTCTTAATAGCACCGAAAAGAGTCTTTATTTTCGACGATGCAACATGAAACAAAAGTTTAACTATTTTCAAAAGTCAATAAAAAAAAGGGTTCACTATTTTTCTTGACTTTTCGTTATTTTATGAATTATCATTCTATAAATCGATTACAACTCCATTTCTTGCACTCGGTTTTAGTATGATAATTAAATATTTGATTAAATAAAGTACATTGGGTGAATGTATGTTGTATTGCTAGTATGTATGGTATATGCGTGAATTTCGGTTGTGTAAGTCAGTTGGCTCAGAATTGGCAATAAGCCTAGTGTGATGACTAATATAGGCTGTTTGCGGTATGTAGAATTATCTAAACATTTGAATAAGTAAATAAAATAAAATATTTTATAACACTAATCTCATTGGTTCCCGGGACATGTGTTTATACCAATTATCTCGAAACTCTATTCCGGCACAATATTAATTAAACTAATGAAATAACAACGTAATTTAATATCAAATATTCTAATATGAAGTTCCGCAAAATTAAAAAATGAGAATTTTTATATGTAAAAGATCGTTTAAAAGTTTCGTCCAAAAATTATAAGAGTTTACCGAAATTTTTACAATATATGAATACAATGCATCGAAATCTTCCATTTCTAAACTCGATGCATCCTTTTATAAAAAAAATCATTACATTTCATTCATATTTTTTTTTCTATCAAGTACCGAGGAGGAAGCTTACTTTTATGTCCGAAGATTTAGTATTTTTTATCAATAAGCCGAAAGAGTGTATACAAAGGAGCATGCAAGATATTTGAGGAGCAAAAAAATCTCATAACACCAAAAGCTGCTGCCGATATTGATAAATAAATAATCCAATGAATAGGCGGGAACTGATCAGCCCTTTGTTGTGGGTAGATGCGGAAATGGGATATTTTGCTATTCTTTACCGAAAATATGATGCCAAAATATGTTCCTAGGTGTACCCATCGTCCGAGTCTCCAGAGAGTCTAACACCTGTCAAAAGCTACTTGATCATTATGCATGACCTTCGTTACTTAGTTGGTAAGACGCCTGTTTTCCGACCCGGAAATTGTGGGTTCAATTCTCGTTGAAAGTATTCAAGTCAGGTTTTTTAACTTAAGAACTCTTCGACATATTTGATTGACAATCAAGTTGTACTATATGTTACGTGTATATAACGAAAATATAATACAAGGTTTAGGACTACGAGTATATTGTCAATAAGAATGATATCAACATTTATATAGAAAGGATATCAACATTTATTCTGATATCACTTTAAATTAAGATATAATGGGCAGTATTTTCTCAGATGAAAGAAGAATTACGGGGGATATTGAACGACATGTAGCGAAAGGAAACAAAGTGGGGGGGGGGGGGGGGGGGCAAAATAAATATATGATACTCGATCTTAGACCGCTAAAACGATACTTCACAACAGTATTTTAGTTTAAACATTAATGCAAGGGGGGAGGTGGTTTTACATACTCAATTTTTTTTTTTCAGGTCCTTTGCACATTACAGATTTCCCTAATTCGTACAAGGACCAAACATGACGAGTACAAAAAAAACATGTATAAAACAGTTCAACATTTTAAAACTTATTTGATAAAAACAATCGTAAAAATGTATACGTTACACTATGACAACATGAAGCATGTTAGGTAATATAAAAAAATATTTCAAGTATTACACTAAATTTAAGAGATTTTTCCCGAAGGAGCTGAGTGACACATCAAACACGTCTATATGAGGACACACACGGTTAAAAAGAGTTTGCCACGGTTGTAAAAGTTTGGTAACTGGCAATTTAAGCCCGACAAATTGTTATACAATGAAGTGTTAAATAAATAAATATCTATCCAGGAAATTTTGAGGCTACATTTATCCGATTTGTCATTAAAACAATCTTGCTTATGAATGTAATCCTTTTCACTTCTCTGAAAGACTGCACAACTTTGTTCCTTCAATGACAGTCTGTTGCTCATGTCACTTGCCTGACTTGATACATTTATTTGAACCAATATTTTTAGTATCAAATTACAATCCCGACGTTACTATGTTAAATATGTTATGTCTTTATGTTTATTTACGACCCTTAATTAGTTTTTCAAACCCTTGAGGGGATTTGTTTCAAAGAAAAATTATATCAGGATAAACTAGACATATTCATTAATCGAAGTTTTCTGGTAATAACTAATTACCTAATATTTAATTCGATCCCACCCCCACCCACGCTGTTATGGGAAACCAAAATAAATCCCCATTCAGCGCGGTCAACACTAGAAGAACGAAATATTGTTTATTTATTGTGAGCACCATTTCACTTAGTACCGACGGAGGAGATCCACAGCGGAACTCTTCCCCCAGCGGTGACATACCCAAGAGTGAAAATAATAGTAACGTTGACGGACTTCAAGAAGATCAAACGTCACGGAAGAAGAAGCGCAGTTAAGGTTAAATCTCCCCTGGCCAGAGAAAAATTGAGTAGTCCAATAGCTTAGGCACGTCATGATGCAAGGAAGAAAATAAATGTCTGGCTTTCCACGGGGGATGACGACCATCGTTGTTGCTAAGCTGATATCGAGGCTTCTGAGGTAGGCTTTAAGAATCACGTGAGGTATCGTCCCTGGCTAGAGTTGAAGGTGGACGTCACTTGTCTTCGCCGGCTGATAGTTACCGAGAAGACTAATCGTTAAAAATGACCACCAGATCCAACGGAGCGATCCCCATCAATACTTACTTAAAGTTAATCCACCGAACGTGGCCTACAAACAATTACCATCAGTATAATGGTCACGTTCTACCCTACTCCTTTCGAGTCGGGCGTGGTGTCTAGATAGTGCAGATATGTATTTATCTCGATATCTTGCCAACTATTCCACCTAGCCTTTTTTCACAAAATGTTTCCACTTATATCCTCCAACTCTTTAATTTTTTCTTAAGGTCAGTTTTTATAAGTTATAAAAAAAATGTTTACCTAAACACTTTTAAGCATCAATTGGACTACATTGAAGATTATGAAATAAGGCTCAATTCGACCGCATTGAACATGATGAAATTAACACCAATTTCATCGCATTGAAGATGAACATAAAAGCTGAGTTTAAAACGCTGTTTGTTCTTAATTAGTGTAGTTCTATGAATACCTTAGATCTATCATTTGGGTGAATGCTATTTCGACCGGTTTCGACAACTGCTATTTCGAAAATCGAAACTCAAACCAACAACAAAAGGTTTAATTAATTTTATTTATTCCAATAATAATTATCAAGCCCCCATTTCACGGTAGCCATGTTGGAATAGGAATCGATCATTCATTATAATTTTTTTGCATAACCACATTTTGCGTTTGGGTTTTGCTTTGGAAATATGAGATTGCAATTTCCTGTTTTATTTAAATAAAAACACATTTTTGCCAAGTTCTTTTGTTTACTTTGAATGGTCCTGCCTTGGGAACGGTTTCCATTTCGTTCTTGCGTAACCGAACCACTTTTGCATTATTATTGTTACGAATTTATTATTCGCGAAAATTTCGACGAAATTTAAAAGTGATTTTTTTTGTTGGGGTGTAGTTTAAGAATAGTTTGGAGAATTTGTTTTTGTTAGTAAAAAAATTATCTTGATACGTGCTAGAAGTCTAATGAATTGCAACTACAATATTTTGAAAACAATGTAGATAAAAAAATAGATAAAAATTATATGGATTGTTGTATTATACAATATTATATTTTCATTGTATACCTGGCAGGTTTATTGCTATGTTGCAATCTCTTCGAACCAACCTGAAAGGTGCTAAAGAAACCTTAAGTGAAATCAAAATTGCAGGCCTTTCTTTTTCAAAAATAATCCGCGTAACAGCAGGAATCGAACCCGTAATACTGAATGACAGGCGTCAACTTAGTATAACAGTTTTAATATCAAATATCACTGATAACAAAAAAAATATAGTAAAGAACAAAATTTAATTTAATAGAGATAGTATTTAAAACCAAAACCCGACTTATAATCACAAAGAATTAAATCATGAACATCAATTGCCCAATATTAATATTTAACATGGATTATTTTCTCTATTGCTGTACAGTTACTAACACGAATATATAAGCGTTTGTCTTATTAGTTGACATCTAGAAAAAGTGTCGACTTTATAATATGTACTTCGAAGGAATCCGTATCATCAGCCTCTCTACTCGTACACGTTATAGAATGTTTCCATGGCCTCCGTAGCGTAGTTGGTAAGGCCTTTGACTTCCACTCGGGGGTTTCGAGTTTGATTGCCGATGGTACCCAAAAAAATAGGGTACCAATCTGATAAAAGAGTTCGTCAAATAACAATACTAGCACGCGCTAAATATGCGAGTGTTGCTATCGCTTCACGTACCAATACGTTCCGTTCCGCGCCTATTCCAATGGTTCCAAACCTAATGCCTCGATTACTCAGGTCGAAAATAATCTTATATCCTTGTTATACTATTCAATATGTCCGAATTACTAATTTAGATAGGTCAATTGGTACAATACCATAAGATTAACTGATGCTAGAATCTAAAAATACTAATTATGCGTTCGCTTTTTTTCTCTGATTTCCTAAATCAATGACTATTACAAACTACAGACGATTCAATTATTTAGATTATCTCTTTCCATTTGCGATGATCACATGCATTCGACTTCCTCTCTTCAGCACAGCTCTAGACAATATGATTCAATAAACATAATGTCGACACGTAAAACTTAACTTCAAAAGATTAACAACGTGAATGAAGACAAATTGTTTGATCATTGACTGTTAACTTAACTGTCACCCTACGAATAGTGGTTTTAAAGGTCGAATGATTAATGTGAAAGAGTTGGTACTCAAGAACACGCAAGGCTTGTGTCTTGATGGTAGTGTCTTAGAAAATATTCAAAATAATTTACTTACCAACATTTGTTAATACAGGTAAAATATATTTGGTGTGATCGTTTTTTTTTTTTTAATTTTTTTTATATTTGAACGTTTATGGTAGAACAGGCTGCAAATATTAATTACTAAACATATTAATTGTAATTTAAAACACATAAAAAAACTAAATATTTGAAGATTTAATGAATATCTCACCACATCCCGATTGGAGAACGGAATAAAAATAAATAAATTCATGGTTTTTGGACAATATCTAACAATTATATTTCACAATGAGAGAATTTTAAAACTTTAAACCTACAAGTATGATGACTATAAATATGTCATTTATTAGATCACTTGACACTAAAGGAACAAATGTGTGTGAAATATTGTTTTAAAATATTATTTATATTTAGATAATGATGGATAGCACACGGCATGAAGTGATTCAGGATGAATTTGAACTTAAGACTGATGTGATGAGTAAGATGAAGAGCACTGTGACATGGTGTGTGCATGTAGAACGAATGAATAAAAAGAGCTAACAAAATAAATGTAAGTAGAATACGCGGTAGGGAAGGACAAGGAAAATGTGGTTGGATCAAATACAAGATATTTTGAAGTAAGGAAAAGTAAAAATCAGAGAAATCGTAGTAAATGTGTGAGAGTGTATATGAATGTAGAGGATGTGAATGATGTGTGTCGTAATATGAATCTTCCATTATGTTCTTTCCACCTGCCCTGATATAAAAAAACGGCGTGATGGTGTGTATATATGTATAGTATCCATTTTACACATATCAGAAATTAACTCAACTCCACACTTACATGTATCAACATATAGCACTTCTTTCATTTGTACATATACACTTTTTCTTTCAATTAATCAGTCACATTTCATTATTTCCCTGTCGAGATAGGCAGAAAAGACAGAGCGCCAGACCTTCCTATCTCGACACGCATCCTTCGCCTGTTCTACATACATAAGTTATACTTTCTCGTACAAATCCTAGAATTTGTCTGACCTCTTACGTTTCCTTCTTTCAAAGTATCAAACCTTTGCTTCAACCATAGTTTCCTTGATCTTTCTCTACCACGCCTTCTAATCATATTTTCACTTTAAATTTATTTTGTGAGTTTTTCTTTATTCATTCGTTCAACATGCCCAAACCATCTCAGAGTTCTCTCCTTCATCTTAGTCAACACGTATTATGTATTAAGTTTACATTAATTTTACAATTGTTCATATTTTATTTATATGATAATTAATTTATTCTTTGTTTAATTTCTACTATTAGCCAATATATTGACTGGTTGTTAATAATTTCTAGTATTACTTCAAATTGACATTCCGGTTTTTTCACAGGTTTGACTAACTACTTGTTTATTTCTTCGAAAACAATTGTAATCGATGAATGCTATTCATATGAGTTATGGAACTCATCACATTAAATATTTTTTGTACTGCTAATATCAATAGAAAGGGAAACTTAAATCACCCGATTTCTATACCTTTAATAAGTGTTTCAGAGGGTAAACTCTCCCATGCCGCTTAAATCTACGTAAACTACATACATAATCACTAAACTTCCTAAAATAAAATAAAACATATACAATCTGAAGTTACTTAAATACTATGTTATTAAACCTTAGTTTTACATCATTTTAAACCTTAGTTTTACATTAATTTAAACCTTAGTTTTACATTAATTTAAAACACCTTTTTTAGGTTTGTGACGATTAATTGGCGTCATAGTCTAATGATCAAAAAGCTGACTTACCAGATATCAGAATGGTCCACTTTCAGTTCACCTTAATATATAGTTAAATACACTATGCTGTCAAAATTGTATCTATAAACTTTGACCTTGAAGTATCAAACTTTATTACACAATGTTCAATTGGCGGGTTTATTATCATATAGTAATCTCTTCCAATCAACCAGACAAGAGTTATTCAGTTTATATCATTTGATTTGTATGAGAAAAAAAAAATATTAACACAGACATTAAAAAATTTGTACAAAGTTTTTAAAATCGCTTTTAAAGAGACATTTATTTACAAAGCATTGCCTAAGTTTGTAAAATTTTATGTGTACTCGTATCTAATTGTGTTTTTATACTTCGATATATCCAAATTCACGTAACACCTTCAGAATTACCTTTAAGTAAACGCGTATTTAAATTTAATCCTTGCACTTAAATGTATTTTATCTCAACATCTTACGAAACATCCTCATTTAATTCCATGGGGTTAGGTTTATTAAGGAGCGGATGGCCGGGGATGGACCTGTAGTTTTTTTCTCCTTACCAGGGTCCAAAATTGCGAGATGCTCCCAGTTCCCATGGTAACCCGACACCCCCGGTCCAGCGTTGCAACAGATTTCCCTTTCAAAAGAATGCATCTGAGGTAAATGATGGGAAGCTTGTGCAGCAGGGGTGCTCGCCGAAATTAACCCCTAAAACTAGCTGCCCTTCGCTGTTGATTATTTAAACTCTTCTTCTTGGCGTCAACGCATATTATAAACCCAAAATTTTAACAATATACCCTACGATTCTTTTCAAAACTACGTTAAGTTGATTTTATGAGTAAACAAATTCATGATTTAGATAATATTTATACGATTTACGAAGGATTTCGACTATTAAATGTTATTACCAAGTATTATTTAAAATTACTAAGTATAATATAAAATACCCGTTAGTACAAAAACATAATTCGCTATACAAAATAAGATTAATGCGACTCATTCACAATTATATTAAAAAAAAATACATACAAACCCTCAATTCAATACAATAGGCTATTTGTCACTCATGATGGAGTATGATTGCCAGCTATCCTGCAGGCGGAGAATGCCTGTGTGTATTGGTTTATTGTGTACAAGCTGTTGCACTTCAGCAAGTACACATATTATTTTTTTATAGATAATTAAACTTCTAAGATCGGTAGGTTAAATTTGCTGCAGCCTTTCGTTAAACAGTTTTTCATGTAGCGTTATTTATGTGTCGTTTAATAGCGCTTTCGGAATTTATGATAAGCAGCATATAAACTATAGGAAAAATATATTTAGAAGTAAAATAGTTTAATATATATGCACATACTCACACATACACAGACACAACCCCAGATCCACAGCCAACGTAAAGAGATAAATTAAAATTAGATATCAAATCTTGACGAAAGGGAGAGATAAATAACAATATTGGTTTATTGTGTACAAGCTGTTGCACTTGAGCAAACACACATATTATTTGTTTATAGATAATTAAACTTTTAAGATCGGCAGGTTAAATTTGCTGCAGCCTTTCGTTAAACAGTGTTTCATGTAGCGTTATTTATGTGTCGTTTAATATCGCTTTCGGAATTTATGATAAGCAGCATATAAACTATAGGAAAAATATATTTAGAAGTAAAATAGTTTAATATATATGCACATACTCACACATACACACACAACCCCAGATCCACAGTCAGCGTAAAGACATTATTTTTTAATTTTTTTTTAATTAAAATAAGAGATCAAATCTTGACGAAAGGGGGAGATAAATAACAAGACAATTTATTCCGAGTGTTGTTGAACTATTTATTTATTTAATTTATGATACAACAGTGTATTTTACAAACAAATGCAAATAAGACAAGTTAATATACAAATATTTATTGACAAAATTATAAAATTTTGTCTTAAACTAACATGTAAATACAAAAAAGCAGCCGTAATAATTACCAAGTAATTGTTGAAAATGATTTTGTATTAATATGTACGAGTATATTTAAATTCAATATACGAGTATATTACAAAATATTACCAAATTTAGCCAAGTAGAATTACGAATTAGTGGAACACGTATATAATGGTAAAGTACACAGATTTCTTATAAGAGGAACAACGCTTACATAGAACAAGAATAATTGGATTTTTCGCAATTTTTTTAATAGATCTTAAAATTTAATAAATACATAGGTTCACTTGTAGCACGAGATGCCAGTTGCTTTGCAGAATCGAAATATTCCTCATGTTGATGCAGGGCTACTCAACTATAGAGGCAAAGTGTTGTCATTATATGATTTGTTTATGTCAAGTTATTTATATTGGTCAAGGAAAGCACAATGTAATTAAATATTATATTTCTAAACATTGGCATCATATTCTGGCGATTATTAAAAATATCTAAATTGTTGCAAAACTCATTTCCAAGTCTCAAGCATACGAATTATAGAAGAATTAATTTTATAATTGTTGGTTAATGTGTGAATTTTGTGGGTGTAAATCAGCTGTCTCAGAACAGGCAATGAGCCCTGTAAGATGGATTATAAATAAAATTTAATAAATATTTAACACATTTATCGATAACAATATGTAATACAATGAAATATACGAGTATACCCTGAAATTATACATATATGTAAAGCCAATTAAAAAAAACATTTAAGGTAGAAACTATTAAAACAACAAGATTCATAGATCTAAAATGTATTCAACTGCATTATTCTACAACTCACTTCATATCACACATGGTTACAAAGATGACATCAAATTAATGGAAAAAAAATCATAAATCACTTTTTATTATAAAACAATAATATTCAATGGCCTAATATTTTAATCGAGTGCATTATTCAACAATTCACTTCTCGTACCACTTTTAGCAATCAAAATGACACAAGATAAAAGAAAACGCGTCATTAATCATCACATTTTGTTATAAAACAGAAAGATTCAAAGGTCTAATATTTTAATCGCGTTCTTTATTTAACAATTCACTTCATACAACTCATAGCCACAAAAATGACAAGAACTTAAAGAAAAAACTTAATTAATCATCACATTTTCTTATAAAACAAGATTCAAAGGTTTAATATTTTATTCAACAACTCACTTCATAAAACTCAGAGCCACAAAAATCACACGAAATTAAAGAAAAACTTCATTAATCATCATATTTTCTTATGGAAGCTTTGTTAATATTAATATTAAAAATATGTATTTTTATATACGAGTACATGTTCGTTATTCTGTGACATTCTTGAGCAATCATACGCAAGATTTCACTATAAGAAATGAACATGATTTGTAACATTAGAATATGTACCAAGAGCAAGGCTTCGAGTCCTCGGTTCATTGTTATCCTTTAGATGTTTTCGCTTTCACGATCGTCCCTGTAGATCCTCGAATGTAACTCCCTCAGCTCAGCACACGTGCATGTCTTTTGTTAATTTTAATAATGTACTTGCCAAGTTTGATAAGCATCGTCTACCTGAGAATTACAAAAAAATATTATTCAAAACGTCTTCTTTGACAATGATTATTTGTTTACGGGCGCATATTTTTCACTTTGTTATAATCTTATGCAAAATTATGTGGGGATTTTTAAAATTTTATATATTTTTATTATATCTTATGTAATTGGATGAAACGTAGACGTGGAAAAAGGCTGAAAGAAGCCGGATAAATACTGTAGAAACGTATGAACTGAGAAAAATACGTCAGGTGACAATGTATGACAGAATACGAAATGAAGTTGTTAGGGATAAATGATAATTCAAGGCTTAAGTAAGGTGAAGAATAGCACTATGATATGATTTGGGCATTCAGAACGAACGAATGAAGAAAAAATAATACAACAAATATATAATACAAATGTAGGTGGAAGGTGTGGTAGAGACCAAGGAAAGTATGGTGAAATCAAGTGAATGATATTTAGGGGGAAGGAAACGTTGAAAGTTAGAGAAATCGTAGGAGGTGTATGGATGTAGAAAAGATGAGGGATGTGAGTCAAGATGGGAAAGTCTAGTGCTCTGTTCTCTCTATCTACTCCAACGGGAAAACGGCGTGATGGTTTGTATGTATGTATGAATACAAAGGTGAAAGATTTGTCCGTTTTATTTAATGACGACATCCGTAGCGCGTATTTACTTTGAGTATTTGCCACAGGCTTTTTGAACTGCAGAATACCGAGTGTATTAGAGAATAATGTGAATAAATTACAGCAATTTTAATGCGGTTACGTTCCTTAATGACAGATTTTTTCCAAATATACAGGTTAGTAACTGAAAACAAAGTGAAATGAAAATGTATAATAATGTAAGACAAAATCTATCAATAAAAATCATCATTATTTTCAGTCCCTTTATTAGTTCACATGTAAACGTAAACCCTTCCACAAATTCTCTAATATCGCCTTTCTATTGACATTTGCTGTCATGGAATTCTGTCTATTCTAAATACGAGTATATCATCTACCTACCGTGCATTAGGTCACTATCTAGGTATTTTAATTCCCCTTGTCTTAAATGTGTTTGCCTATTTTAAAAGTTATGTAGTTTTCTCGTTCATGTATTTTTTTTAAATTACTTGAGAACGTCTCACAGTCTAGCAGTATGAGCATTATTACTTAATAAAAACGATCTGTTTGCCTATTTAAAAATGATGAAATTTTTTTGTTCATGTTTAATTTACGTGTTTTTATAAAAATCACAAAAATACAAATGAATAGCGTACATGCATAAAAACAGCATGCATAAAAACATTTTTCAAATATCACAACTTAGTTATTGACAATCATTCGCTCTTATCTTAAACCATTCCTCGTATTTGACAGGTACGTTATAGTAAAATATCAAAGGAATTTACTATACAGATATAAAAAAAAGATTTTGCAAGATTTTCACAATGCGTATCTCAGGTAGAAAGTGCAAGTGCCACATCACGATGCAAATGCATTTTTAATTTCCTTGTACAAGAGATGAATCCTTTTGAAGAGAACCGCACTCCTAAATCCTTTTCAGAAATTTCAGAATCTACCCTCTGAGTAAGAAAGATATTTTCTGAACTACTTGTGAAATAGAGTTTGTAAATAACAAGTATAATTTTTCTACTCTGGAAATTTATTTTGTTTGATGTGTATTCGTGTTAAGAGTAAAATATATCGTATAGATACATAAATAGAAAAATTTAACAGAAAAGATCTTACAAAAATAAATCTACATGAGTATATCTAAGGGTGGAGATTCCTTTCTACTGTTGAAATCTTTTTGTTATTTTTATCTGTACATTTTCTGAATAACAGAGGTTATTTTTGGATCGATTATATTTCCAACATACAGTATGGTCATCACATATCTTTTCACTTTCATACTATACATACAAAAAATGAAAGCACGGCAGAGGAATACCAAAGAAATTATAGTTAGATTAAATGAATGATATTTTGAAAGAAAAAAACGTAGACAGTCAGAGATATCTCTATGACCCAATATATATGTTTAATTAAAAATAATCACTAAGTAAGTATATAAGTCAGAAGTGCAACGTGTGTGTGGTAAACGTAGACCGGAGAAAACGTAGACTGGACTAAGTTTTTAAATAAGATTAAGTGAGAATATTAGTTATGAATAATATCAGATTGTGTATGAAGAGATGTATGAATGTGGTGTATATAGTTGTTTGCTTGGATAAAAAAATATGCAGATCTTCTCCTTCAGCCTACTACTCGAAAGAAGCGGTGTGATGATAAAAATGTATGCACCTTTAGAAATCACTTTCATGGGCGATCCAATGAAAATGTATGATTAAATATGAACACTTAACACATATACTACACCTAAAACCGAATGTGTTACTAATATATCGAAAGATCTACAAAGGTTTCTTTATAGCTCGTCTTTTCTTGATAAGTTTACTACGGTTTTTATAACAAATATATTTTTTAAGCATGTGTTAAATTAGGGAAAGTACCTAATATATTGGCCGCAGCCATCACCTTCCGATCCTTGTGATTATTGAATGAGTAACATTGCAGCGAAGGGACATGACAATTCCTTCAGCGCACAATACTTCCAAAGTCCTACCACAAGTCATCACTCAACTTATGTTATGTATCATCATCATCATCATTGTCAACCAGGGTCGATCCACTGCTGGATGAAGGTCTCCCCGAGTTGACTCCAAACATTTCGGTCCTTTGCTCGCCGATGCCACGTAATGCTGCCATGCTTCCTGATTTCGTCCATCCAGCGTACCTTCGGTCTTCTTCTAGGCCTCTTTATGCCTCTTGGGTACCATTGGATTATTTAGGATGTCCATCGGGAGTCTGACATTCTGGCTACGTGTCCGGCCCATTGCCACTTCATTCTTTTGCACACCTTTATAACGTCTTCTACCTTTGTTATATTGCGAATCCAGGTGTTTCGTTTACGGTCTCTTTTAGTATATCCCAACATGCATCTCTCCATGCCCCTTTGTGCGGTCTGGAGCTTTTGCGTGTTCTTTACTGTGAGCGTCCATGTCTCGCAGCCATACGTAAGTACTGGAAGAATGCACTGTTTATAGACCCTTCGCTTCAAGGATATTGGGAGATTACTTTTGAAGATGTTGTTCAAACGTCCAAATGAGCTCCACGCCAGTTTTGTCCTTCGTGCTATTTCCTCCCATATGCCACCTACAAAGGAAATAAGTTGGCCCAGATATACATATTCCTGGACAAGTTCTAGCGGCTTTCCATCTACGTTTATTGGTGTTGGGGTAGCAAAGCCGTTCATCATATATTTGGTTTTTGAAATATTCATTTTTAAACCAACTCCTTTGCTGACCTCTGCCAATTCTTGCAGATGGTGCTGAAGATCATTCGGATTTTGTGAGAATATAACGATATCGTCTGCAAATCTCAAATGGCTCAGGTATTTTCCATCAATCGCCAGCCCTTTATTTTCCCATTCTAGTTTTTTAAATATGTATTCCAGTGTAGCTGTGAATAATTTTGGGGAAATAGTTTCTCCTTGACGAACTCCCTTATCGATTCGGAAGGTTTCCGAGGATTTGTGGAGATGTATTTTTGCTGTTGCATCCTTATAGATGTTATTGAACAACTGAATGTACGCTCTATCAATACCTTGTGTCTTTAGAGCTTCTAGTATGGCAGCTTTTTTGACTGAGTCAAATGCCTTTTCGTAGTTCACAAAGGCTAGGTACAGAGGGAGTTCGTATTCCTCACATCGTTCTATTATTTCCCGCAGCACCTGAATATGATCCATGGTACTGAAACCCTTCCTGAATCCAGCTTGTTCTCGTGGTTGGTTCGTGTCAAAAGTACTCGAGAGTCGGTTAGTTATGTTATGTATATATTATACAATATATTAATTTGTAATATTTTTATTGTCTATTATAGTGGCTTTGAATTATGTTAAAGTACCCTTTATTATCATTATTATTATAAGTTATTATTGTTATTATCATCATCATCATCATCATGTTCATCATCATCATTATTATTATTATTGTTATTATTATTATTACTATTGCTATTATTATTGTTATTAATATTATTGTTATTATTATTATTATTGGTATTATTATTATTATGTGTATTATCTCAAGGCAAACGAAGAAGATTATGAACATAAACATATTATTTAAAGTCTAGTTCCAATTGAATGTTTTTATGCGTGCATTATTTTGACATTGGTAAGATAGTTTTGCAACAGGGTGTCTTCTAAAAATTTCATAAAGATTACTGAAAAAAAAATTGCAGCATCACCGACGAAATGAGAGCAGGTATATTTGCAGAGGGTGTTTTGTGTCGGGTTACGCCAAGATTCAAAAGAGAAAGAATGACGGACCTTCCTTCGGTCACTAAAAGGCGTAATGGCGATGGATGAATGCAAAGCTTCTAATTGCCTCGCATATCCTTTCATTTTTTTTAAATTCTCTCTTCGAAGTATTTCATCTATTGTAGTCGTTCTATCCTTGCGAATATCTTGTTTCTTTTAAGCTTGGCACAATATTATTTATAGCCTACACTCCTTAAGATGCAAATGTTTCGTTCAAACTAGCGTCTATTTAACTTTCACTTTCCTAAGTCAATAGGACAAGTCTTTGTGCAAAAATATGTTGCATATTTTTGTAATTATATTTTAAAATATTTAAGGGATGCTATAAAAAATCTGGTACTTAACATTAATTTCTTAACTTAGAATCAACTTATTAATTCGAAGATTAGGGATGAATGAAAACTTAAAATCGATGTATTAAATGAGATGAAGAAGAGTACTCCGAGATGGGTTGGGCACGTGGAACGTATGAATTAAAAAAAAACTCAAAACAAATGCAATGTAAATGTGAGTGGAAGGTGTGGTAGAGGAAGATGAAGAAAAGTATGGTTGGACCAACTATAGTGCAAATGTGAGTGAAAGACGTGGCAGAATACTGTTGTATTTTAATCAACATGTATGTTTATAAATACTAATAATTTATTTTTATTTATTTATTTATTATTACACGTGACAAGAAATATACACAATTTGCGAAAAAACAACAGATAATTTGATTTGGGCATACAATTTTAATGGATCTGAGTTTGTTGCCTTTCATTTGTCGTATCCCCAGTAAACTAGGCTTTTGCCTGTATCTCACTGAGGATATTTAGCATGAAAAATAAATCGATACTTCTTTCCGATTTTTGATTACACAAAAACAAAACCCCGTTGCATGCTCTCATCAACCTGACAAACAGTGACACTCAACTAGAACTGGAAACATCTTGCGAAATTCAACTCCTCACACATCATCACTCCAGAAAGACCAAAAATATTCATGATTACAGCTGTTAATATTTATAATATATTACGAGTATGTATGTCTGTAATCTTTTTGAATGGTTTATTTATTGGGTTTAAAAAATTGTTTATTGAGTTCCATTACACGAACTAATTTTTCGTTATTAAATGTAAATTTTCCAATATGTATGTATGTTTGTTGCTTGGAGAATATAATTGGCACATTTTCATGATATGTCGTTTATGTGTGCAATTTTTTATTTGCTACGAATGCGTTGTATTTTTGGAGAAAATGGCCCCACAAATTCGGAACAATATTAGTTTTGTGGGAATATAAATGGATTTCGTCTCGCAATTAGAGAGACTACACTAAATTTATAACACGGTCATAGATACCAATAAAAATTATGAAACAATGCTGTTTGTTTGGAAGACATTACTTTAAAGCAATACGAGTACATACGCCGATGTATTTGGAAAACATTAGGTACTTTAAAGGAATACGAGTACATACCCGATGTATTTGGAAGACATTACTTTAAAGCAATACGAGTACATACGCCGATGTATTTGGAATCCATTACTTTAAAGCAATACGAGTACATACGCCGATGTATATATTTACGTGAAAGTGTTCAATAAACAAATAAAATAAGTTATTTTAGGTTAATTCAAATTAATTCATAACATTTGTATTATATTGTATTACTTTATTTGCATACAGTACAACCTGGTGGGCTTATTGCCATGTGGCAATCTCTATCGACCAGATAGAAAGATGTTAAAGTGGTCCTAAGCGAAAACCAGACAGGAATATTTTTTTTTTAAATATTTTAAAAGATATTTAAAATGTTACTTGTGTATTTAATTATACAAAATTGTTTGTCAAATTATCGAAAGTTACAAATATAATTATTTATTTAAACTCGTAAACAATCCCCTTTGTAGAATCAACAGCCTACTTATTAGTTTATATTTCGGTTGTTGAAGTAAAGGAAACATACCACAAAAATAAGCGACGCAGATTTATAAATCTGATATTCTATTATATAAATTTACGTGTTGTCTTGGTATCCTTGGACCTTTTTTTACATAATTTTTGAGGCGAACATAAATATTATAAATGATTTGTTTTCATCGCATTGTGCAACCCGAAACACAACACCCTTTTTTAAAAAAATCTTTAATATAACAAAACGACCAAATCGCCAGCGAAGATCGGGGATCGAACCCACAGTCCAAATTTCATTTGTTTCGAGACATATTGATCATTCTATTGTAATAGGAGACATGTAGATCGGTCAAAGAGGAAGATGCCGATTTTTTTTGGCAGATTTTGGAAAAGCAATTGTATGGTTGGGACCCTAGGCGCTCTGCCTAGGGCCAGCTACCTGCTGCAGCCTGAGATTTCTTTGAAAGTGTTTAGTATTATTGGGCAAATCTGTAACCCGAACAGATTTGGCAAAGTAGAGCACTCGTTGTAAACCATTGGATAATGAACTAGCATAAATTCATTTTCTTTACATGAATATCATTAAGTCTTGCTCCAACATCGAGCAACAATCGCTTCAATTCACTCCGAGTTTGGTATGTACGAGGGTGGATCAAACATAAACGAGACTTTTGTTTTAGAGCGCGTAATTTTAAACGGAGCGTGCGGCCGCCTCGAGGAGTATCAGAAGGGGGGAGAGCGGTCGGCCGGCCTCGGGAGATTCCGTCATTAGTATGGCACACGAGGTCTGAGAAAGAGGTGCACCCGTCGATTGCGCAACGTATACAATGTTCATTTAAGGTTTATCGATGAAATTGCATAGCGATTAATTAATTTACATACATATATACCATCACACTATTTCCCTGTCGAGGTAGGCATAAAGGCCGGAGCACCATACGTTCCTATATTGACACACATCCTTATCCTCTTCTATACCCATACAACTTCTACGATTTCACTGACTTTCTACGTTTCCTTCTTTCAGAATATCATCCACTTGCTCCAATCATAGTTTCCTTCGTCTTCTTCTCACACACACTTTTAATTAATTTATACAAATTAAATGTTTCAAATGTTTAAATTTCTAAATAAAATATTTAACAGATTGTAAAACTATTTTTAACAAAAAATAAATACATTTAAATTAACGTCAGATGGTTACGATCCCCTTTTCCTGGTTCGAGGAATCCTTCCAAGAAATTAAAAGTAAAAGTGAAAGACGCCGAGTGTGACGACCTCGCCCCTGTCCCAACTGCTCCAGAACCATAATCGGTTCTTGTTGTATCTTCTCTATTTTATTTTATTTTATTTGCCAATAAATTTACAACTTTTGTGTTTTTCAAAATTTTTTGTTTGCTTTAAAGAGTTCATGGAAGTAACATTTCATTTGTTCTAATTTTTTGCTTTGAAGCTTTAAAATAAACGTGTTGTTGCATTTTGATCTGTGTAAAAAATATGTGAAAATTTTATAATATATACAAAAGACTTCTATGGTCTACCTGGTAAGACGCTTGTCTCTCAAACCGTAGATTGCGGGTTCAATTCCCGTTGGAACCCAGATTTTTCAAAAAGGATTCCAGTCTGGTTTTCATTTAAGGGTTCTTGATCATCTTCCTAGTTGATTGTAATATATTTCCACATGGCAATTAGCCCGCCGGGTTAAACTGTATACAACGAAAGTATAATACAATACACACGCATAGGGTATACAGAGAACACAAATCTACATACCCTCCAATAAACACAAACTGTTATTGCCTCATCCACATTTATACATATCGTCATATTTTACTTCTGTTTCACATGCTTCTTACCTTTATCTCAGTCAAAATGTCTCCAACTATATCATTCCACTTTTTCATTGACCTTCTACTTCTTCTTCGCTCATAATTAACTCCAGGCATATGTTTGTTTTGTGAGATTTGAAGTACTCAATCTCTCGAAATGTCCAAATCATCTTGAGATTATTTTATATATCATTTATAGTTAAGGCATGAACATTGTGGATGTTAAAAGACATTGTAATTTGTTTTTTTTCCCTAAGCTAAGCATACCTATAAATGGACCAGTCATATTTATAAAAAATATGTCATACGAAATAACCAAAAAAAATCCAAGTCACATAAAGCCAGCTTTGTGCACTAATTTTAATCTCCGGAAACTCTTATTTAACGGGAAAGACAAAAATTTAATACTTAGCAACAGTGATGTGTATAAACTTTTATGTGCTGACTGTGATAATTTATGTATAGGAAAGAAAGAAAGAGATTTCGTGACCACAAATCCGTCTCAACAAATCCTCTAATTTATTCTGAAATCGCTAATCATTGTCACCGTAATAACCATATATTTTATATCGATGATTATTATTATTTTCTTGATTCTATACTTATGTTATCTGGTATTTGATCAATTACATATTGTAACATCAGATATTCTTCGCAAAGCTTTTTTTTTAGATTTCATCACTCTTCGAAATTTGTTCAAGATTATAATTTTATATATGTTAAGTAAACCTAATGCTAAATTGCACTTATCCTTTCCTTTCTGTCTAACCCAACGTATATATGTATGTAGATATTGATATAATAAACAAAATGAAGATAGTATATTTAAGGTGGTTTGTGCTTGCAGAAACATTAATTAATGTACATGAGTGGAGAACAAGAAAGGAAATACCGAAGGAAGTTTGGTTGAATCAGTGTAGTAATATTTTGAAAGAAGGAATGGAGCCAATGAAATCGAATGAGTTGTTTTATATGTATAGAAGTTGAGGAGGCAATAGATGTATGACATAATACAAAAAAATTGTACCATTTTGTACTTTCTGCCTACCTCATTATAGGTCTGAAGTAATGGGTGTATATATATTTGTTTACAATGTACGTTATTTTATCGACCTATGGTCACAATAGTTGTAATACTCAAATTAAAAACTTTATTCCATATGAATATAAAATCAACTTATCACAAAATGTATACAAATTAACATGAATTATACACATAACATGTCAGAAAGTAGTACGTACATGCTGCATACTACCTACAATACATTTAATACAAAAATAAGACAGACCAAGTTTCAAGAGATCCTAGGCTCGAACATAAAATCTATAAATATATCAGGAAAAATAAAAATAATATTTTCGTACAATTGATACACTCTATTACACATAAAAACCGAACAGCGGAACTTCAACATATTTTCAGAGATCTCGGAAAGTTTGAGAAAAAAGTCAGTGAAGAAAGAAAAAAAGAATCAATGAGAGACACGCCACGGCGCCAAATTTAAGGTTGAAATAAATAAAAATGCTCTCTGAGTGAACTTTTATATGCATTAAGATTGTCTCCAAATATGTTCGACACTGCAGCATAGTAATTACTCAATCGATGCAATCTGACTTCAGAAGAATGCGAGTAGTAGTTAAGTCTACAATTCTCACACTGGAATATATCTTGCAATCTCGCACTTCTCGAAATATATCGGAAGTTAATCAATTCCATGTATGATATTTTTTATCAATTTTTAATATTTTTTACAAACATAGGTACACGTATATAAAACATAGTGCGATATAATGAGTTGATTAGACGTTTGAACATTTTTATAAAACAATAATTGTAAATGTAAGCTTAATGTGAAAATTATAATATTCTCGTGATTAAAAATGTCCTCAAAACTTACTTACTCTTTAAAATCCCGATATACGAGTACCTATATATAAATTGGGATAATTGCACGATAAAACAGTTATTGAAATTATTTTTTAAATGTTGCGTTAATATAAAAATGTATAATTTTGTCTTATTTAAAGTACGTTATTATTTAACTAAATAAGTTACATTTTTTAACTGATTCTTGAACTACCTGCTCTATTTGAGCGGAGCCGTCGCGAGGAAGGGTCCGGAATCTACAAATGATTATTATTGATGTATTATTGCATTACCTGTTAGACCTCACAAAATAATATCTATACATGTGAATATATTCGCAACAATTGCTATGCATGTATAGTGTCAGCATTTTCAATATGAGGTACGTGAGTTTAGGGGGGATTTTTTCTTTGGAAAACTTTGAAACAACTGCATATTTAAAGATACCTTTCCGTCAAAGTTTGTAAGCTAAAATAATAAAAAGAAATTGACAATTTAAACAGTGCCGTTTTGAAACCCAACTCTCCTTAAGAGCGCTCTAGCTTGGAATTCGAACCCATTATTCCATCCATCCGTAGTCCTGTAATACATTACTGAGCACCGTAACTTTCATGATAGCCCTTGACGACTTATCTCCGTCCATCCTTTCACTTCGCAGTTCAAAAAGCAGTTATTGTGCCTTGAGAAGAGTTAGCTCTCTAAACGGCGCTATATAAATTGTTCATTATAATTATTATTAAGGGTGCCTCATTTGATCAACGAACGATTCAACGAATTGGGGTTCTTCCTCTTGTGCGTCGTCGTTCTTAGCTTTCAGTGACCACAAGTATCTCTGTCTTCTTGGCCACGCGCAATGTGTCCAAAAAATCACAGGACTTGTCGTCGAAAAATTGTTGATAATCTGTTGAGGATTTTCTGTTATTCGAGAATGGAGGCGTTAGTTTGCCTTGCCATGCATGGAATTCGTAACATCTTTCTCCAGAACCACATTTCAAATGCATATATTCTACGATTCTCGCTTGCTATAAAGAGTCAACATCTGTGTCAGTAATAGTGAGTTCGAATCCCGAGATAAAGCATCCTTGAGAATAGTCTAATCTTGAAACGGATGTTCAGAATTTATATTTAATTGTTATTATTAACTTTTTAAAGAATATACTTTTTAAGAATAATTTACACACCAGCAAACTCATCGACCACACCGCTGTACTGGTGGTGAGGTGATCGGAGCACATAAATAAAAGATATGACGGAAGTTATAAGTATCCGTATACCGTGGAAAATATACCTGTGACATTCGAGGAAAGTAGCACAACGCGGGGTTCGAACCGATGACATTCCGCTCGGAAGTTCAGTGCATTACCACGCAGCCATACACCACATAGACGCACTTAACATCAAAAGGGTTTGTAAAGAAAAAATATTGAACATCACTATTGCCGGCATCATGCACATTGCGTGAATCCTTCGGTCATGGGAAAATTTTGTCGAGAAAGGCTCGGATATCGAAAGTAAATAATATGCAATACCATGACATAAAGGGTACTGTGACTTTCTCCAATGAAGGTACACCCATTGTCTGAGATATGCCGTGTGAATTTACTCGTAGGCGAATAATCGCAAACCTTACGCAAAAAGGATAAATAATTTAACATGACCGTGTCAGGAGAGCAAGGATCAGGTAGAGGACTGCGTGGGAAACCAATTCCTTTTGTTTGTCCGCAAATAATAGTTGTTTACTCCGAATTATTGTTGAATTTATATGGTTTAGCGGTCAGAAGATCTTCAATAGATAGATATTCAGTATCTGTTTACGTAAGATATTTGGATGAATTCTGTGATCGATTGAATGTTATAATAATAGACTTTCTCCTATAATAGAATGAAAATGTCTGCTACAGATATCGTATGATGTATTTTTTTCTCCAAAAGTTTACTCATGAAACGAATGTACCTCATCATCATACCACGTCATGTCCCTTTTGGTGCAGGTAGAGAGAACACATCTCCACTTAATTCTAGCCTTTCACGTATTTCACTTCTGCCACCTCGTCATGCATACTTTTATTTTTCTTTTTTTGTATGATACTCTTCAACATATCCGAAATTGAAGTCATATTGAAGAATTTAGAACATGATAACTTAGATATATTGAAGAATTGAACCGGGATACCATATAACATATTCTTCGGCCCCACTAACGAGCTCTCAACCGTGTGAGTATTCTTACCGAACTTTTTTACCTTTTTTGAATCAAAGTGAATTGATCCCTAAACCCCTTGTGTAGGTTAAGCGTCGTACCTAGTAGGCCACGGAGGTCATCCTATTATGAAGAAATTTCACCTCTTTCTCAACACGATTGATGTAATTATGCCACGTTTTCCTAGGTATGCCCAACCTTCTCGTACCGTCTATACAACTCGTATAGATTTATTTTTATTAAAAATAAAAAAAAAGAATAGATATGACCGAAGTCATAGGTATCCTTATGTCATCGAACACTAGGCGTAAAAAGTGCCTGTGTCGTTCGAGGAGAGTAGCACAGCGCGGGGTTCGAACCGACGACTTTCCGCACATGAGTCCAGTGCGTTACCGCGCGACCATGCACCACTAATTATTACTTTTGTCAACCTTTTATCATTCATTATTTCTACATGACGGATCCACTTCAATCACTGCATATTTTATCAATCCCTTTTACTTCCCAATGTCCTCATTCCTTATTCTCCATTAAGCCAAAGTTTCGTTTACACATCCTAATTCTACGTCCATGATACCATTATAAACAGTTACTTTTTTTTATTTTTATTAAACAAGTAAATTATTATACAAACATTTGTCAAGGCTATACCTATATACAAATTTATTACTTAACTAATCTTAATTATATGTTATAATTTATGAACTTATTTAATCTTATTTTCCTACATATCATTTTATTTTATTTATTCAATCTTAATATATGAGATCTTAGAAATAATTAACACCTACATACTACTTATAACTAGATAACAATTCTTACACTAATTATTTAGTAAAAACAAGTCCACTCGTTCAGGCTACTTGTATTCCATCACATTCACTCAGACCTTGGTCGTCCCAGCTAATACTGAAGGTGGACTAGTCAGGCAACAGATAATGCTTCGGGAGCTTGTGCTTATAACGGAAGGGTAGGTCGGATTTACTCTCGTAAGCCCCCAGGGCAACGACTAAGGGATTTCTGTGATTTTGTTGGCTTTTATAGAACTTCACGGTCCAAGCGAGGATGTGGTGTTGTAGGGTTTCTTCTCGCTGTTCAGCGTGAAGTCGGGTAAGATTTGTTCTGGGATGGGTGTTAAATGATATCTTGAATGCCTTGTTCTGCACTCTGGAGTTTCAGGTGATCCGTGTTGCTCACACTACTCCAAACGGGTGCAGCATAGGTCAAGATAGGACGAATAAGGGTTTTATAGAGGAGGAGCTTATTTTTGGGGGAAAGGAAGCTGCATCGATGAAATATCGAACTGATAGCCCCTATGCCCTTATGACCCTTCTGTCTGATGGTATTCAAATGGGTTTTCCACGTCAGTGGCCGGTCAAGGTGCAGGCCGAGGTATTTAACCACGTCCTGCCACTCAACCAGGCAACCACCGATGAGTAAGGGCATCGACGGCACTCTTTCGGCGTCATTGATTTTGAGCCTCCAGTCCTGGTAGTATTTCTCAAGGATCTCAAGAGCAATCTGAAGACGGCGACCAGCTCGATCCACATTGAGTGACGATGCGTAGCATGCCGCATCGTCAGCAAAGAGTGCGAGACACATCCTAATTCTACGTCCATGATACCATTATAAACAGTTACTTTTGATTGCATTGTTATGCTTCGGTTAGTAAGCGCATTATTTAACCCACTACTCCCTGTTGTTACTCTTCTTTTAATAGTACGCTTCGCTCAGCCATCCGATGTGAACATGCTTCCAAGATAAAAAATAAAATTCCTCAACTTGTCATAAATTTGCTTTGCACTCAAAAATTTATTTTATTAAAAACATATGACCCTTTCAATCTCTTTGATTGTTTGATAATATTAAAAGAAAAATTAAAAGTCGGAATTTAGTTGTCGGGACTTGTGTAGGTGGGTAAGGGATAATTTTACTATTAAATATTTTATTTTATCAAAATATAATTTTCTTGGTCCAACCATACTTTCTATTCGTTTTTTTCTACCACGCTTATTGCTCGTACAAGCAGAATAATTTTTATTTGATAGTCTTTCTTCAATATTTCGTTCTACGAGTATATACCCAGACTTGATAAAACAACAATTTGAGGTGCATGACCGCTTGGTAACGCACTGGACTTCCGTGCAGAAGGTCGTCGGTTCGAACCCCGCGCTGTGCTACTCCCCTCGAACGACACAGGCACTTTTTCCACCTAGTATTCGAGGGAATAAGGATACCTGTGATTTCGGTCATAGATATTCTTAAAGAAAATAATTACATAATTAACAAATCGATCACATTCACGCCACAGGATTATATGGTAGCAATTTTATTTATGTAAAATTTGAACTAACTGCTAACATAGCGATACGATAAAACTGCACTGAAATCTGGTGATATATAATTTTTTATTTTTTTATACGATAAAGTAATATGTAAAACAAACAATTGCCAAAGGCTATACCTATATATAAATTTATATATTAAGAATTAATCTTCTTTATATATTATAACTATGAACTAACTTAATTTTATTTTTGATATCTTAATATTAATTTTCTTAGAAAAAGTTTATTTGAATACTTATTATTTAGCACGTACATGTTCACACGTCCATACTACTTGCATTAAGGATATATAATATTTGACGTTTGGATACCTAATTTTTTACGTTTGGCATCATTAAATAACCTATTTATTTATTTAGATAATTTATTGTAAAGTTTACAAATGGCGAGTTCATTTCCATATGCCAAGTCCTTTTAATAAACCATACAGGAATTAAGCAGATTCGTATGCCGATTTCCAGGTGAAAGGTTACAACGTAATTTCCAAAAAACACTAAAACCTATTTATGGCAGAATGTTTTAATTATAACGTTTTCGAATTCATAATTGTAAAATTTCACAACCGAATTGTGAAAATATTCTACACGATAAATTTAGTGGCAAACCTGCTTCACTCTATAAAAGCACTTCCTAAGAGTTCGAAAACTATTTATAAGAACGAAACCGGCTTTTTACGTATTGTAAGTTTATCGTGTAGATTTATTTCACAATTCGGTTGAAATAAGGAAGTTTTAGTTTTAAAGATCTCATAGGTACAGTATTGAGAAAATGAGAAAACAAAATACTCTTGGCTCATAACTTATAAGATTTTCATCAAACTTGAAGATGGTGACGAACTCCTTCCATCAACGAGATACGACAGAATGTCGCAGCAACTTTGATATGCAATTTTCGACAGTGACTGAGGAGTCCAAACCTCGACCTACATCTCCTCAACAAATATGGAGAGAATCCTTCGGTACCTCATAGAACTGTTTACTTTTTAATCGTTTCCTTTACAGGTTAGCTAGCCGAGCAAAAAGCTGCTCTTCTCGAACAATACTTCACATGTATCGGTTTTAGACTTATTCTTTCCGATTCAGGATATCTAGGCCAAATGACAAGATGTCTCTTCAATAGGTATATTTAAACCTTTGCTTAAGGTGTTCAATCTAAACTAGATTCATTGGCATAAGATGCAGCAGAAATTATTATCTTACACCTTTAAGATCAACTAAGAACAATTGTATAAGGTATTTCAGACTATTGAATCTCACGTGGTGCTGATAATTCCCAACGTTACAGTTTTCATCTTCAAGGTTTGTTTGTAATCAACTTCACCATTGACAAGTTGATAGTTGACACAACAGTTGACTATAAACAAGCCGTAAAGATGAAATCTGCAACTGAAACGTTAACATCATAAGCCAAATCACACGGTACAACACCTCGAAAAACCTTATACAGTTGATACGAAGAACCTATTCAACTAAAATCATATAGCGACATGAAGATGAAGATATTATTTAAAGGCTTTGTCAAGACCGGAGGACCACACATCGAGGAGAAAGGTTAAAGACGATAATCACCTTCAAAAAGTTATCGAAGTTGTACTCGTATTTATTTTCTATTCAGCCATTATTAAACAAGACGCAGAAGAAAGCCGACGATACAACAGAGAAAAAAATGACATCATCACATCTGCAAATCCGTTGCTAATGTTGATATAGCACATGTCCCACGTCAGCAGCCACAGTATTGATAAGGTGTTAACACTGGTGACCACTTAATCTGCAATCAGACTTACTATTGCAGTAAGGCACAATGCAGGACTAATCCCCAACTCTTAGTAAACCTCACGATCTAGCCTTGAATCCTGGGCTGATTGTATATAAGTGAGCCGTCAATTTATAAAGGATAATAATGGGTGCAGTAGTGCAGTTGCAGAAAAACGTTTGATTGCATGCATCTATTATACGTAATATTTGTATTAAATGAGAATGAGCACCACATGGAGACAGAGAAACCATGTTGGTTTGTATTACTCTTTTGTTGTATACAGTACACGCTGGCGGTCTATTGCCATGTGTTCAATATCTTCCAACTAACCAGAATTTTTAAATCAGTCATGTAACGTGTGTCACTTTAGATTTTCATTTCATCTCCACCACCCCTTCTTTTTTTCTTCAATTGATTATATCTCACAATTTTTATACTGTTCGTGAATTTTGTACAAATAAATTAGGATTTGAATCATTTTTGCGACCATGTAACTTCCTTCAATTACAATTAAACAGACTACCCCTAGTTATCGATTACGACCTCTGTGATCGATTACGATGTCTTACAAACCCGTGATTGCAGGTTCGAATCCCGTTGTAACTCAGATTTGTTTAAAAGGATTCCAGACTGGTTTTCACTCATGGCATCTTTAACATTTTTCTAGTTAATCGAAAGAGATCTTCATCTGGCAATAATTCCATCAAATTTTTATACAATGAAGCATTATAAAAATAAATAGAGATTTTAAAGAAATCTTAAGAGAAAAATCAGGCTGGATTTCTATTTGAAATTGAGTGCCAACGGGAATCAAACCGCAATCTCCAGGTCAGAAAGTTGGAATCTTACCAACCAGGCCACACATACCGTATTTCACTGATTTAAAAATACTTAATATAATATAATAGATAAAAATAAAACCATAGAGCAACAAAAAAGGAAATGAGAAGTCAGTCATGGTGAATTTACAACTTGGTTTTGCCATCATATAAATACATGTAAGTGTGTATGTACACGCTCCTTGTAGGCCCACCCGGCAAAATGTTTTGTCCCATAGTGAAGTGGTTGCTTCAAATTATTTGTATAATCCTTGCATAATAAGCCTGCATAGATTGGGCAGTCAATATGGGCATTGTATAGATTTTCATTACTTACAGGAGTAAAGTGAAGAAATTGTTCTTAACGGAATGAATTGTATACTGATTTGTGTTGCTGGTTTGATACTATAGTTCGGAAATTCTAGGATGAGTCCTGTGACAGCTCACAAATTTGCCCCAATACAACCTTATGCAATGTATTTACCTAAATAATTTGCTATTTATTAGAATTTAAGGTTTATATTAAAGTTGATAAAATAATTAAAATTACTGAACATCGTTACAAGATTGTAATGGGGCAAATTTGTGAGATGTCACAGGACTCATCCTAGAATTTCCGAACTATAGTTTTTTTTCTATTGTATAACACTGTTTACAAATCAATGTTAAATTCATTTATAATAATTATTTTTTATAAAAAGATCATATGATATAAAAATATAAATGAACCCAATCCTTATTTTTACCTGTTTAGAAATAATCAAGAAACCATGGCCAGCCACGATACTTGATCCGACCACGTTTACCTCGGTCTTCATCTTCCACGCACACCTTGCACTTCTAAATTGTACACTCGCTTAGTCATTCACTCTTTATGTCCAAACCATTTCAAAGCTCCTTTTTGAATATTAATTTTATACATCCAATTTAACCACGTATTAATTTCTGTTTATTTCATTCCACTTTCTTTCATACATTGATACACTATTTTTTTTCTAAATGCACGCGTTAATACAACTTGTATACTTTTTCTGCTAAGTTTAAATCTTACTTCCATAAATCAATGTGGCTGTATTTTAATATTTTTGTTTTATGAATATTTCCATGATTTTCTCAAACACAAAAATTTAAAACTATAAAAATAATCTCAAATTTTAATCGACTAAAGCAAATCGAATGATTTGTTGCATTTTCAAGAACAATGCTAGCGGAACTAATATAATTAAAATTTACCTCCATTCCTTTAGTTTGTATGCATAATCAGTTGAAATATAACCTAGCATATAAGAACTCATGTACATAAATATCCCGAACATAATCGTGTTTTATACTGTTTGTTACACACAGCAACTCAAACAAACTACGACTGCCTATGCTCGTTAGTCACAGTGGAGCTTTTTTGTATACAACGCGTGCAGTAAGTTGATAATTCACTTTGTAAAGAAGGGGTAACGCGAGCTTTTAAAAAATATAAAAGGGGGACACGCCCCCACTACCGTTGTGAGGGGGGTTTTTTGTTGTTAAAAAACAAAAGCACTTCGCCTCGTGCTCGTGTGCACACCAGTCAGTTATATATTTAGATATACGTGTATCCATTTTACAAATGAACGAGGCGTGGAAGTGTATTATTTTTAACGTTTTTCCTTTTGAGAAATGCTTCAAACTTGTATCACCGATAAAGAAATAACTTAAGCATTTGTAATTAAATTTTTAATCTTCCATAATAACCTTTACTTTAATTATTTATTTTGAAGCTTAGGAAGAATAAGAAACTCCTGGCTGAAAAACTTAAGAGAGTGGTTCCACTGTAGCACGGATATATTGTGGAGAGTAGCTGCAGAAAAAATTAAAATAGCCGTGATAATTGCCAATCTTTAACGTAGAGAGGAACATTATGTAGAAGAAAAATTAAGAAAAGGTATTTAAAATCTTCAAATATAATAATGCGTATCACGCCATTTTACTTCCCAGTACACAGAGAGGACAAAGCGTTAAGACTTTCCAATCTCCTTCGCCTTTTCTACATCCAAACACGTTATCATTCAACACCTAATATCTCTCTGACTATACGTTTTGTTCTGTTAAAATACAATTCACTTGATCAAACCATATATTCTTTGGTATTCCTCTACCATGCCTTCCGCTCACATTAGCACTATATATTTGTTTTGTTAGTATTTCTTCATTCATTCTTTCTTCATGCCCAAACCATCTCAGATAACTCTTATTTATCTTGCTTAACACATCAGCATTAAGTTCATACCATCCTTAATCACTTCATTTCATTTTCGATCATATTTTGTCACCCTATTTTCTAAGTGGACACATTTCTACAGTATTTATTCGGGTCCTTCTAGTGCTTTTCCACATACACGTTTCACTCCCATATTCAAGTCGGTACTAAAATACTGTTGTGGGCTGTCATCTTAGCAGATTTTGATAATGTCCAGTTCGAGTATATATGTTTTAGTACCCCATTACTTCGATTTATATCGCTATAGTCTGTTTAATATATATCCTAACTCTTCCATTATCTAATAAGATACCATCCAAATTGAAGAATTTCTCAACTTGCGCAAATCTTTCGTAGTACAGTATGTTATATATCGCATTTACTTTTCCTTTCACATTTTTCTATCACCATGATTTTAGATTTCGCAACATTCATTCTCAGATCTTCTCTTTACTTCTCTTATACAATTTACTTATTAGACTCTGTAATTCATCTTCGTTTTCCTCTAACATTACCATACCATCAACACACATCAATCCGCACACATTCGTTATTTGTTTGTAAATAAAGACACCTATCAAATACTCTTTGGAAATATGACTTTTTATATTTCATAAATTAAACAAGAAAGGCGCAATTATTTTTACCGGACCTGTATATGAATGTAAATTTTAGCTTAATTTGTATTTTAAGGAAAAAGTTGAACAAGTTTAGCCACCCGCAGTGCTTTAAATTATATACGCTGTTCTAGTTCTATATAATGTAGATTATTCTTAAATGACAAGCCCGAAAAGTGATTACTTTTAATTTAAACATTATGTTGTCCTTTTTTGTGATAGGAGTTTTTTTTTAACAAATATTTAAATGGGTGCCTTGAAAACTGATAATATGTGAAATCAATTTGACGAGAATATTCGAAATTGGGTTGAAAATTCCACTGCAGAGAATCGTCGCAGATATATTGAATCGAAATTGTTTTGAAATGAAGTTGAAAGACCTATGGAGAATTTGGCAGGACACTCGAGAAAAACAAGAACTACCACACTGTAAACAAGGTTATCTAGCTGACGATAGAGCCCGTAAAATAGTGAGCAAATATATAAATTGGGGCAATGAAACATGAAGGAGGAATGTAAAAGATATCCAAAATCGATGGGAGCGATATTTATTTTTAAATACTCAACTCGATGAGTAACACTGTACACATACTTATATATCAAATACCAGAACATACCATACGAAGTTAAATATCCATCTCATATGTACTATCAACAATCAGAAGGTTAAAAGGTCCGACAAAATAGCATCCGAGATATTGAAAGCGCTTGGTAACAAAGCTAAGAAATTGCTAAAGAGAACCTTCTCAGAAGCATGGTGAACTTGCAAAAATCAATAAGATGGAAGATATAAGAATATATATTTAAAAAAATCACAAGGCTGTGAAATGACTATGGAGAGTTTTTTCACAGTTTACATATATACAATGAGTTGTCAGTCACGCTAGCGACCTAGTAAGACTAGGGATACGTAGAAATTGAATTCTTTTTTTCAGATGATGGTGCTTGATCTACGTCAACCATGGATGGACTACAGTAATACGAGTAGATGAATAGATTGATAAGGAAACAGAGGCCATAGCTGTAAATAAGAGTGTCTCATTCAAATCGGTGGAAATATAAAACAGATCTAATTATATGAAATTATATGAAAATAGAGTTTTCATGAGATAGATGGCAAAACTGCAAATTGGATAAGAGGATGGTGCAGCAAGTAGTATATAAGGGACCATGTATAATATATATCATTAATGAGAAAAGCAGAACTCTGCATAAATACGAAACATTATCATCTTTAAATTGGTACATATACTAACTCTAACCTATGGTCATGAAATTTGAATGCTCGCTGAAAAAGTTGGGTTAAGAGTTCAAGCCATGGAAATGAGATACTTCGGAGGAGTTGTAGGGCGATTACTGAGATACTAAGTAAGAAATTATATAATAGATGAATTCGACATCAAAACCCTGGAGCTATACGTAGAGACAACTGCTTAAGACATGTTATTTAGCAGCTACCACAAACGCTAGATGGAAGACCAAAGAAGGGATGTAGTTAGCAAGTGAAGGAGCAGGATGCAGCTGTTATAGATACGATTGCTAAAAGGGGTGCAGAAGAAAAACGTATGGTGGTCAGCCATCCAGACTATATTCCCCAAACCCTCATATGATAAGGAGAAGAAGACAGTGGGTGTATCGTAGTTTTCGGGTTTGAAAGATCGGTATCTACACATGCAATGAGCGAGTCACGCTCATTGTAGCGTCTTATGTGGCTCAACTGAAGACTAAGCAAAATGCAATATATCGTCTTCAAAAGTTTTCGAATTCGATTATTTTATTACTCTTTCATTGTGTACAGTAATTTATCGCACTGTACCAAACTCTTCCAGTCAACTAGAAATTTGCTATGGGTACTAGTCTCAAGTGAAAACCAGACTGGAAGCATTTTTAAAATAAATTATTTCCAAAGGGAATCAAACCCGCAAATTCTGGTTACGAAGGCAGGCCTCTTAACAAGGTCACGGAGGTCATCTAGTGGTCGGGTCGATAGGTGTCGGGCCAACATTTTTTTCTTTAATCAAAAGTTTCTATTCAATAATTGTATAATACACGTATTATAATACTGTCTCTGTGATGGTGCTATTGGAAGTCTTATTAGTAAAATTTTAGACTTAAAAAATTGGACTGTATTTTATTACAATACACAGTTTTTTTATCAACCATTGAAAAATGTTACAAAAGCAATACTCAATTTTGAGTGCGTATGAATATATAATAAATACAACTGTCACAAAAATTATAAACATTTACATGAATCGTATACAAAAAATATTAGAAAGTTGTACACACATGCATATCACCTACCATACATAAAATACAAACTTGAGACAGGTCAAGGCTCAGGTAAATAAAAACCCTTACATACAAAAAATTATCAGAGAAGATAATTTACAAAAATATACATACGTATAATTTATCCACTCCAATATACAAAAAAAAAACGCACACAGAAACTTCAACACATTCATACAAATCTTGAAAAGTTTGAAAGAAACAACGTCAACAAAAATAAAGAAAACATGTATAGGTATGCAAAATGAGGTGCATGACTGGGTTCCGTGCGGAAGGGTCGTCGATTCGAACCCCGCGCTGTACTACTCCCATCGAATGACACAGGCATTTTTTCCACATAGTATTCGGGAGTATAAGGATACCTATGCCTTCGGTCATATATATTCTTTAAAAAAAAACAACGTACAAAACATATATTTTTGGTTTACCACTAAGGTCATGGCGTGTAGGGATAGGAAACAAAGTCAATGGGGCACTAAAATATATATACTCGAATCGGACAGTATCAAAATTCTCTAACATGAAAGTTCACAATAGTATTTTGGTGCCAACTTTGAAGTATGAGAGCAAACGTGGACGTGGAAAAAGACTGAGATGAGCCGAATAAATGCTGTGAAAAATTGTGCATTGAGAAGAATACATGGAGTGACAATGTAAGACAGAATACAGAATCAAGTGATAAATAATGAATGTGAACTTAAAGCAAATGGGTTAAGTAACGGGAAAAAAAGTACGCTGGATGGTTAGGGCATATGAAACGAATGAATGAAGAAAGACTAACAAAACAGATGTATAGTGCAATTATGAGTGAAAGGCGTAGGAGAGAAAGACCAAGAAAAGTATGCTTGGATCAAGTGAATGTTAATCTGAAAAAATGAAACATAGAAAGTCAGAATAATCGTAGAAGGTGTATGGATGTAGAAGAGGTTGAGGGTGTGTCTCGAGATAGGGAAGTCTAGCACTCGGTCTTCTCTGTCTACCCCGACAGGGAAATGGTGTGATGGTATGTGTATTTAAGCAATGGAAGAAACTAATAATCATGATTGTAATCAATACAATAACATAATTTGGTTTAGATTTACAAACTATTCTGCCTTCTCGTTGGACTTGCAGAGCTTGCAGTTTTTTTAACAAAAAATATCACATCAAACCTAGTATGCCACCATATATAATATACTTGTAAACACGCATTGACGACCTTCGTGGCAAGACATCTGCCTTTTAACCTGAGAGTTGCGGGTTCGATTCCCATTCAGAGCCTGATTTTTAAAAAGGGTTCCAGTTTGAATTTCACTAAAAGCTTATTAAAACACTTTTCTGGTTAGTTGGAAACTATAGCAATATGATAATTAATCCGCCAAGTTGTATTATATACAAGGAAAATTTAATATAATACAATACACCCAAAACATAAAATAAAAACTTCCATTTGGGAGCAGATATTTTAACGGTTAACATTTTCTGATAGTTACAACATTAACGAAAATACTAAAGAGAAATCCTTCGCTTTATTTTCATTTTAAGTACTTAAAGTTAAATATTTCTTCGATTGACCCATTTCCTTAAAGTGTAATTTGATATAATAAATCCGACCACTTTGAGCTAAGCCATCTTAAAGATAGATAGAAGTGTATCTGCTCCTACTTATACTTTTCTCTCCCAACAGATCAATGTTTTATCATTTCACTAACACACTCTCAACACAAACACACGCAAACACCAACAAAACAGAACCCTTTGATTAACGAAAGGGTAAAGGATGCCGACCAATGGAGAAGGGGGGGCGGGGCCGCGAATACTGATGAAGGAGGGGGCAATTAACCCTCCCCCCCTCACCCAGCGGGGGGCGGACACTCCCAACCCTTTACTAACCCTTTCTTCTCGCGGGATGATAAATGACCCCGCGGTGCTAATGGTGGCGGTGAAAGGGTTGAGTACAGCTTGTTATACGCCGGGTTACTACAACCCTTTTTATTTATTGAAGGGGTTGCGTGTTTACCACGTGGCGTTTTTTAGGACAGCAAAAAAGGAGAACCCTTTGAAAAAGACGTCATACAAGTGTTTCAACCTGTTTATTAAATATTATACAATGTGTTTTTTTTATCAATCATTTTTTATTGATTTTTTCATACAATTCTTGATGTATCAATATATCTTTTTAGTTGAATTGTTGATACAGATAAATTGAACTATTTACGCTATTATAAACCAACCCACATTTATTCTTTTCTGAGATAATCGAGAAAATATGGCATCGCTTTGTATAGACAAGTATTTAGAATGTTTTTCAAGACGTCCAACAGTGAAATACAGATTTAACTTATCAAATGATTTAGTATTTATGTTGCGGAACTCTATCTTTAAACAGAATTATTTAAATCTTAAAAAAATCTTCACAATAAACATAAATTTAATGACACGCCTGTTTCGCTTTACAAAAGCATTGCCAAGCAGTTTTTCTATGCTTTTATAAAGTAAAACAGGTGTATTCCTTTAATTTAAGTATACTGTGTAGATTTTTTTCACATTAAAGAATTAAATCTTTCTTATTAATTATTGTTAAAATAAATAAAACATTTATTTTATTAAAAATTAATAAACCTGACATAAAATGAAACTAATGTCTTTTTTTAAATTAAATCATATCATTATGTTTAAAAATTTAACTATTTCAATATTTTTGAACGAATTAAGTTTATTTATTCAATTCTTTGAATAAAACAAAAAAATGTTTTTATGTGATGGATTGTTTTTGTATATATACACGAGAGCAGATGAGTATGCAGTAAGGACCCAGCCCACCAAACAGATTTAACGAGTTATTTGAAATGTAGGAAAATATCAAGTTAGTTAAATAGTTATTACGAAGTATTAAAATGTGAATTAGGTTCTTTTGTATATTTACGTCTTATGATAGTTACCATCTTACTCGTATACTAGAATAAACATGACATGATTTATATATAAATGATTTCGATATTGTAAACGATTTAGTGTAAAATGGAACGCGTGCCTTTTACTCATTGATGACCAAATAAAATCCAAGTCTACCAATCTGTCTGCTTTCTATGAGCTGGAACACTTTTTAAATGTAATTTAAGCATGCTCTGTTCATCATATTTTTGCCCGCCGTTATTCGTCCATAATTATGGTGTTTCAATATCTCAAAAAATATGCTTTTACTTAGTTTTTTTTTTATTTCATTATCTACTCGTATAGTCTTTTTACAATGATTCATTACATATACTTAGTTTTAATAAAAAAAAATACATTTTTGGTGAATACGAAAATTTTAAAATATTTAGAATTTTTCAGTATTCAAGATCTCATAGGTACAGAATAGGGAAGAATATAAAACAAAATTGCTCTTTTCTCATAAAAAAAAAGTATGAGCTTTTCATCAAACTAGAATATGGTGATGGATGGACTCATTCCGTCTACGAGATACGATGGAATGTCGCAATTTTTTCGACTGTTTTCGACGGAACCCTCTGGAACATCATAGATCTGCTTTCTTTGTGTTTTTGAAAAGTTTTTGTTCATTCATTCTTACTGCGCGATCAAGCCAATGTAGCGTTTTTAATATGAGAGTGGAAATTACCCAAAAATACATGCTTTATTGAGAACTTCTTTACGTGAGTTCTACATATTCCGTGGTGATTATAAGTAGTCCAGATTTTACTTCCATGCTCTCCATAGGCACTCTGGATAAAAGCATAGTAAAATATTTTTTTTTAGATAATTTGGTATAGTGTTGTTTCCCAACTATTACGACCAACTCAAGAGTGCTTCTTGATAACGAGATCAAGCTTATTACTTATATAAGATGTACAGAGGACAAGTGACTTTTCAAGTCTACCGGAAACTTCGTCAATTTGGAGATAAGTTTAAAAAGACCTTGAATTATTGAGGAATCTGACTAGAATTTAAATTTTCGTGGTGATATAAACTCGAATACAGCTATTTCGAAATATCTAGTTTTCGTTAAAAACTGAGATGATATATGTTGCGCTTTGTACGAAGGTATGTATTTTACTATCTTGTTTCGTAACATTACATAACTCATACTAATTACGTTTTAAGCGTGTGAATTAACCGCTTGAATTCCACATAACTCTTAATTAGAACTATAATACATACCAACATAATAATATTTTTTGTAAAATAAGTTATATTACTAAATAGCGCAACTCCAGCATCTTTTATTGTGTACATTTAACTTTGATAAATGTTCCCTCATTAATATTTATATAAACATTAATTTTTTCAAACGCCTCTTTTGAAAAATAGTTACTCTTTTGTGGCAGAGGGAGGAATATATATGTATTTGATGCCCGCCCTTATTCGTACATAATTAGTTGAACATCATTGTGAATAAGCCCCTATACTTGGTTATAATTTAAAACGAATAATAAAATATTTATTTGTAACCGGAAACAACATCACAGTGAATGATTTGAGTTGAAGCGGACGTTGTCTGAATTCATGAAGTTTTTTTTATATTTGAAGCCAATTTTTCTTCAGTGTTTGAAAATCGCTGATTTATTTAATTTTTGTTACATACATACGAGTATATACCATAACGCCATTTCCCTTTCGGGATAGACAGAGCGCCATTCTTTCCTATCTCGACACACATCCTCAGTCTCTTCTACATCCATGTACCTTCTCATACAACTTCTACAATTTATCTGACTTTCTGTGTTTCCTTCTTTCAGAATATCATTCCCTTGATCCAACCATACTTTCCTCGGTCTTCTAAAGGAATAACAAGTTCATTTATTGTTAAATATTATAATATGGAGTTCCAAAAAGTTCAAGTCGAAACTTTGATACATTAAGTATATTTCGTTCTGTATTTACATTTAAATATTTTACAAATAATACATACATATTATTATGTCCTTTTACTATAGAAATAGGCCAAGAGGACATAGCGCCAAACTTTCCTATCGCAACACACATATTTTGCTGCCTCTTTATCCATATAACTTCTTATATAACTCGTGTTGTTTCTCTGACTATTCCCAATACTTTTTTTCAAAATATTCTCTTGATTTAACCATGTGTACCTTAGTCTTACTTTACCATACGTACCTTAGTCTTTCTTTACCATGCGTATTTTAGTATTTCCTTACCATGTGTAACTTAGTTTTTCTTTACCATGCGTACCATAGTCTTTCTTTACCATGCGTACATTAGTCTTTCTTTATCATGCGTGCCTTAATCTTTCTTTACCATGCGTACTTTAGTCTTTCTTTACCATGCATACCTTAGTCTTTCTTTACCATGCGTACCTTAGTTTTTTTTTACCACACTTTCCGATCATATTTATACACGAATATTTCTTACAGAAAAAGCGATACCAGCTTATTAACGATTAATTTGATTGTTAATAAGTTTATAAGGATTATTTCGTATCAGATATGTTATAATTTAATTTTTGTTTATTTCATACCCGCTTTATATAAGACTTCTTACATAGGTTTTTCACATATACACATATCGTCATGCCGTGTCCCTCACAGTGTAGGTAGAGGGAATGATATCCATACTTTTCGATCAAAACACACAACTTTCACCTCTTCCATATTCATATATCGCGTTTTTCATAAGCTTCTATTATTGATACTTCTCACTTTATTTTCATTCAAAATCTAGTATACTTGGATCTGCCACGTTTTTCTCGGTCTACCTCTTCCACACACACCTTGCACTGACTTGTATACTCTCTTATAGTTCGGAAATTCTAGGATGAGTCCTGTGACAGCTCACAAATTTGCCCCAATACAACCTTGTAACGATGTTCAGTAATTTTAATTATTTTGTCAACTTTAATATAAGCCTCAATTCTAATATATAGTAAGTTATTTAGGTAAATACATTACATAAGGTTGTATTGGGGCAAATTTGTGAGCTGTCACAGGATTCATCCTAGAATTTCCGAACTATAGTCATTATTTCGTCATTCATTCTTTCCACATGTCCAAACATATTAACGCTCCTTTCTTCACCTTGCTTTAAACCTTTATTTTATACTTGCATTCATTGCTGATTTCTTCATTTTTCCTTATTTTACACACTTACATTATAGTGTTTGCATCTTCATAGCATTAATCTTATTTTCATCCTTCTTCTGCCAAGTCTATACATCAAAGTGGTCCAAAGCACACTATAATGTATTGTTATTCATACTACCTTTGATATATTGCGTTTGTTACGTATTACGTTAAATGCTCCGTTTACTTTGTTCCCTGTCACTATCATTCTTTCAACGTAGATAGATTCTAAACTCAGTATATAGGTAGATGTTCTTTGCTTATTAACGCTCTTTATGTCTTGTTGAGAAGTCTGAATAAGTTATTTTGTTTCTTCTAAACTTTGATACTATTTTATTTATGGTCTTAGAATTGTGTTTTACAGTAAACCCAAAAAAATGCGTTAAAGTACTTATTATAATTACGTTGAAGAAAAACGATGCTATATCTAGAATTTGCGTGATGTGGAATTAAAAATCTTTACAATAAAATGTAAATTAGATGAAAAAAATCTCGAAAAGTATTTTTATTGTATATCTGAAATTCAATTAACCCAACCTAATTATTTCGGAAAAGAAAAAGAGCCCTCTCTTCCAGATGGAAAACTTTCGATCCGGCCAACAATCCAAATTACCTCAAATTAATCATTAACGTCACCAAAATGAAAATTTCCTTTCTGAAAATCTGAGTTTTTATTATTTTAATTGCGCAATAAAAGGCATGTAATAAAGGGAAATATCCCGAAGAATATTTAATTACGGGCATTCTTCGGGAAAGTGTCCCGAGGCATATTTTTTAGTGCCTAATTATTCATGACACGTCCGACCACTCCCCTTTAATTTCGGCCACTCGGAATGCACAAATACGTACAGTTCCTTTGCTGACAGTAGCGCCACATATTTGGTGACTTTAATTCCTTAAAGATACGATAGTATTTCCTTCGTGACCGATTATAACCTCCGTGGCCTAGTTCATAAGGTGCGTGCCTCCCAACCCAGGAGTTGCGGGGTTGATTCCCGTTGAACCCCAGATTTATTTAAAAAACAATTGTAGTATTGTTTTAACTCAAAACCTCTTTCTGATTGGTTGAAAAAGATCATCACATGGCAATAAGCGCGCCAAGTTGTACTAATTACAATTGAAAGTGTAATACAATACAATGATTGTCAGATATCCCATTAATGAACGACGCCTGCGTATGTATTGGTTTATTGTATGTAAACTGTTGCACTTCAGCAAAAGCAAAGTTTTGGCAGATTAAACCCAAAGTTTCAATGACAAGGAAATTGAACTTTTATGATCTCGTTAATCACTCGGAGAGAGTCCTAGTCTCATCATGCTGCTCTCCAATTGCTTATATAAGCTTTTCTTGAGCCTCCCTCTGCGTCCATTTGGGAGTTTCCAATTTGTAGCTGCCTTCATCCCTTCGTTGTACATGTCAATTCCAACGTTGACGCACTTTCTGTGTTTTATCTACTATTGGCGTCACTTTAATTGTTCCACGAATTCATACATTTTGTATCTTATCCAATCTAGTAACACCCAGTGACCACCGTAGCATACGTATCTCCGCGACATGAAGCATCAAATACGCGTTGGACCCCTGATAAAACTGAAATTTGTTCAAACTTCACTTGACCTTTCTTGTAAGAGAAAACTATAAGAGTTTAGTAGTTAGGTCCTAAATGAGCCACCCATTTCTCACGTTTTCTCTAGACCTTGGGTCTTTTCAGTGATCTAAGAGAGTTCCGTCCTTTACACACTCCTGCCAAAGACATTGTGATAAAAGCAATCTTTTTGGAGGAGGTAATTAAAAAACGGTTTGGAAATTAATTATATTTATAATATATTATATCGAGATCAATACGTGGAATATAAAAATGTTAATTGTTCTTAATTAAGTGATTGGTGTAAAATATATTATTACAGCTTCTTATAATATATTATATTTGTTTTCATCATTATTACCGACATTACAATCACATGTCGCAAAAAATTTACTTCATGGTTTTTTTTTCATATTTCACTTTTTACACTTTGAAAATATCCATATGTATCACCACATTGCAGCTCTATATTCTATCACCATATTGTATCACCATATTGTATCACCATATTGTATCACCATATTGTATCACCATATTGTATCACCATATTGTACTTCTTTCATTTCTACATACATGCACTTTTTCTTTCAATCATTTTCATCATCATTATCACCATACCATGATCCTATGGGGGTAGACAGAAAAACATATATTATTTCCTGACACGTCTATCGCATATATCACGTTCATGCACCGCTTCATGCATACTCTTCCATTGTAATGAATTATCACTCTTTCATTTGGTCGTACCACGTTCTTCCAGGTCTTCCCAAATTTTACAGTTCTTTCGTACTATTTATATAGATTATTTTTGTAAATCCTTAACAATACTTCCAGACATTAAAAAAAAATTAAAACTCATGATTTCCATACTAGTTAAATCTCAATCAATGCATAAAGTAGAAAAATTTTCATAGCAAATATTACAACGAAGATTTCCGTTCATTCGGAACAAAATATAATTTTTAAAGTAACACGCATTGGCGCTAGAACATTGGCTTGTCTCAATTCCGTTACGCCTCTGTACAGAGCCCACTGAATTGACGTAGGAATTCCATAATTCAAGCGTAATTTTTGAAATCCATAACGAGAATCTGACATTTATGGTAAGCACAATAGGTATAATGGCTGCCAGTGTTTAACAACTACCACCCGCACAGTAGCACTAATACATACACTCCATCCCGTGACATCCCATACGTGATACTATCCCATACTATGATACCATCACAGCCACCCAGAAAAGGAACTAATTTGATATAGGATGTAATTTGTGGTGTTCATTGTCAGCAGCTTCCTTAACCATGGGATTTCTGATTAACTTCCATGCACGCTCACTTCTAGAGTATATTTCTAACAAGTTAGTTAATATTCAGTCATAGACTGAATATTTTCTGACTTATTTGAGGTGTAGAAATATTTCAAACTTCGTTTATTTTTTTCAGGTCCTTTGCACATTACAGGTTTCCCTAATTCGTACAAGAACCAAACGTAACAAGTACAAACAAAAAAAAACATGTATAAAACAGTTCAACATTTTAAAACTTCTAAAAAATATTGTAAAAATGTATATGGTACACTAAAACATTATGACAAAATGTAACCTGTAAGATAACATAAAAATATTAAATTATTTCAAGAATAACACTTTGAACACTTGAATTTATCAAGAGATTTTTCCTGAAGGAGCTGAACGACATGAAATACATCTATATGAGGACACACACGGTTAAACAGTGTGATTGCTCTACCTACCGGCATCTCCAAAGGTAGGTTGGTTCGACTTATAGATTGATAGAACAATCTATCGGAGCGTTGCCTCAAATAATTATCCGGAACATACAAACCAAGACTGTTTATGACGGATGGGTTAACTAAATTAACCTTGAGCAAGCAAAAAAAATGGACACCCAATAGAAGAGATCTTCCACGCTCTAATGATCTGTAACTAAGCATTCCCAGTAAGAAGACACTTGGATAAAGTCAGGGATAATATCCATACTCCATACTCTCATGCAGAGACAACGAAGAAATATTTTCTGAACCCTTTCTAGCATGAGTGAATACGTAATCCCTGCTGGCGCCCATATTATAGAGCAATATTCCAATATAAGTTTTAGGAATCTTCCAGTAAATCACTGATTTTTTAAGAAGACTCCATTCATCGTAAGACCCGGAGACGGAATAATCAAAAACGATTAGCGGTGTCATAATGATAAATATAGGCTCAGGTAAGAATGATAAGGAGGTTGTAATTTGTTTTATCAAACACTATTTATTCCACTTTGTATAACGGTATAATCCTACCGGTTTCAAGACTTTCATCTCATCATCATGGGAGCGCAAACAAGACAAGAGTGTTTGATAAAAACAAATTACTATGTCTTTAAACCTCCCAATGTTAATTCTTTAAAATTAAATCTGGTCTTATATCGTATCGGACTAGAGTTAACTGAACTGTGTATTGGTAAGCGCAAGTAAAATCAGAGTATTCATCAACGTCGAGGGGACTTGACAAAGAACGATCAGGAAGGACTATAGTCACAATATGCTGGATGGTATTTTGCCTAACACAATTTGAATTGAGAGATTGCACAATTCAATATGAGAACATCAGTTTATGTGTCACTGTTTTAGAATTTAATATATAGAATTTCGCCATGAATCGTATTGTATATTTTTTAAATTGTTATAATTACGATAGCAATTAAAATTTAAAATTAAACATTAGAGCAAGTTGACTTTTTTTTATCTTGGAAGCATGTTCACAATGGATGGCCGCACAATGTGCGGTGTTGAGAAAAAAGTAGCAACAGGTAATAGAGTGAATTGTAGATTGTGAGTTTACTGATTTAAGTATTTCAATAGAAGCAAATTCAACTGATCATAATGGAATCTTGATCCCAACATTAGGATATGATAGCGAGACTTGGACGCGACAATCAAAAATTAAAGGAACGTACACGTAAATGCGGTAGAAATGAGAGCGTTGTGTAGGATATGGAGTGATGATTATTTATTATTATGCAAATCATTATATTTTATAAATATTCATCAAAAGTAATCTATTTTTGTTCCATCTTCGCTGCGACAGTAGACGAAGTATAAAATGATAGTCATGTGTCTCTTTACCTTAATTATTACATGTGTCTCATTCATGTGTCTCTTTACCTTAATTATTACATGTGTCTCATTCATGTGTCTCTTTATCTTAATTATTTTTGTTTGGATGGATAAGATGAAGGAATGAATACTTTTCTAAATGACTGTTAAAATGCCTAGCATTTATTAATTTCCTCGTTATGTTTTGAAAGTACTTAACATATAGGCAATGTTATATATGTTATGTGTACCATATGTAATGTTTTGTATTTACCGACGTGAGGACCTCGAGAGAATCACCGCTGACTGCTCATAATGAAATCTTAGTCCCAGCATTAGAATATGAAAGCGATACTTGAAGGTGACAAAATAGTGATGAAAACAAGATAAACGCGTCTAAAATAAGAGCGTTGCGTAGAATATAGAATAAAAAATAAGGAATGAATGGGAATTGAAAGAAGATGCAGTATTTAAGACGATGAAAGGAAGGGGCATTGAGATGGCTTGGCGATGTAGAAAGAGGAAAATGAAAAGTTTACAAAAAAAATGTATTCGAGTAATATTTTGTCGAAGGTGCAAGAAGTTGTGAAACATCTAGAAAACCATGGCTCGATCAAATTCTGAAATAGGGAAAAGTAAAAAGGAGAATATGCCCCACAAGATGTATGAACTTAATAGGAGCGAAATATATGTGCCAGATGACCCCTCAATGTGCATCAAAATATTCTTATTTCTGATCGTCTCCATCAAACTCATGCGCAAAATTCTTCCATTTCAAACGCTAACAATCTCTACACATAGCATTTTTTGTGGATAGCTTTACTTCAGCACTCGACAGAAGGAATAATACCTCATCATTCGTAATCGAAATTCGAGATTGACTTGACTTTTAACTTCTTACATATTATCCCAGTTATTTTTAGATATTGCTTGGGTATATAATTTTTTTTATAAATATGGAAAATTTTAATCCTTCTTGAGACACCAGTTTATTTAGTTTTATCAAAAATAAATAATGAAGTCTTTCTTTCAAATAATACATGTAAATAATTTAATGTCAGCGTATTTATTATTCTCAAAATATTCACAAATATTCTTATCGAAGTTTTACAACTTTTTCAATGGGTTTAATGAAAAACACCTTTTTTCATTAACACTAATATTGTGATATTTTTTACACACCATTTGGTCTAGGCAGAGGGAATAAATCTAATCACCTTCCTATCCACACAAACAGCGTTTGCCTTACCCATGTTCATACATATAATTTGGTCTAGGCAGAGGGAATAAATCTAATCACCTTCCTATCCACACAAACAGCGTTTGCCTCACCCATGTTCATACATATAATTTTCCACGATATTGTATTTCTAATTCCTTTCCCTTTGCCAAAAACTCTCCATTTATATCCTTTTTCCTAGACCTACCTCTTCCTAGCGCACTATCCATTCGATATGTATATTTTTGTTAAGTTCTTCAAAACTCATTCTCTTACCATGCCCAAACCATCTCAAGATTCCTTTCTTGACTCTACTTATTTCATCCGATACTTACAAAACAATTCTCCTTAATCTGATCATTTTTTACTCTATCAAACATTGTAATAGGTATTCTTCACAAAATGAGCATTTCTATATATTTTTCAACTTTGCTTATTTAACACCTATAGTGAAATTATACCAAATATAAAAAATAAGCAATGCGTCACTGTCAAACTTAACCTATAATGTAAATATTCTGTGAGCTAAAATATAATGATAGATTGAACTTATTCAAAAAGGATCCAACCCGCAATTTACCCCTTTTTGAGATATTTCAAGAATAACGCCACTTTTTATGAAATTCATTTTTCAAGTTAAATATATATCATATAGTACATATTTTACTAGCTCATATTTTATTCATGAAATATTGCGGTGTGTGTATTCAATATTTCTAATAAATAAAAAAAATATGTTTGTGGTATAAATCGTTTTGCATATATAGTATGCGTATACACTATTTTGATAAAGGTTATTTGATTTAATTTAATTTAATAAATGTACTGGCTTCACGATTATTTAAATTTTAAATACACATTTAGATAAAAATATCAAAAGGTAAAAACGAACTATTTTTCGAAATTATTAAGACAATAAAGAAGTTGTTTTATTTATTAACTATGAATGCAAGTGTAAATCAAACTGAATGTTAATATTAATCGCCCCTGTGACTTAGCTAGTAGATGCTTATCTTCCAGCCCGGTGATTGCGGTTTTGATTCTCGGTGGAATCCACATTTTTTAGGATTCCAGCCTGATTTTTAACCTAAGGCCTTAATTCCAACCTAAGGCATCTTTATCATCTTTCTGGTAGGTTGGAATAAGCCTGCCGAACTGTAGAACGAAAGTATAACTTTACATTTAATCACTTATACAATTTAAATGGTAAAAGACTTACAATTTGTAAATATAATGCAAAAATTTAAATATATGAATCTTGAGTCAAGTAAATATATTAAATATTTAAGATAAAGCTAGATAACTAAATTTGGCAAAAGATAAATCAATTACATTAATTATTATTGTAAAAAAGAAAAGAAATCCCAAAAAGTGTCAAATGGCAATACTTTTCATCAATATTTTCTGATGTACATTTTAATACGTAGGTATTTTATACAACTGATTTAATGTAAATGACAGCTCTACGAGTAAAAATAAAGAGTTAAAATTTAAATTGGTAAACAAACAGTTTCCAAAAATTTAATAGACTTAATTTTTAAGTGATAATGCTGAAAATTAAATACTGCAATAGAAAGTTACAAAAAAATTATATTTTATAACTATAAATTTCTAAAAAAATGTATACACGAAATTAAAAATGTTAAGCCCTAGACAAGGTGTTTTATTCAAATACTTGAAAGATGTTTTTTTATATAAATCAGAAACTAAATAATAAGCAACCTTGCCTTACTCCTTTTGTCATCTGAACTAAATATTAATTCTGGCAAAATAAACAATATAGTAAAACGTCTCAATTCATAGCTCTACATATCTTTTATGCCTATCAGTCGGATAAAAAAAGAAAAAAAGAAGATTTCATATATCTATAATATAAAACGCGACAATTCTCCGAAGTCCGATCCATCAACACGCTCCGGACGCTGGGCAGAAAAGATATCAAGAAAGTCTCTCGAAATCCATCAAAAACATTTCACTTTTGTTCGCATTGAGTGATATAAAATACTTATATATTTAAAGAAGGATTACCCTCGTCCACTCCATCATATTGATTGAGGAGTTCTGGACCGCCATTGGTCACTCCGCACCCCCTCTGCCCCCCGACCCCATCCCATAGGACAGCCCTCTCAGTTCTTACACTTCCTCCCACGGACCAAAAGGGGAGACTTTTGCTAAAAGCGCCAGTTGCCAACATTTCCACGCAACTTTTTCATTTGTGAAATTAACAGATTTTTATCTTTTTTTTTACTTCTTTGAAACACGAATCTGAAAGGACGTGTTTTGAAATCTGTCATGAAGTATTTTTTTATTAAAAATATACTTACCAGGAATTATCTTTGAATAACTTTTTTTTAATTTCTCTCTTGTATATACGAAAATATAATTTAGAGTTTATATTGGAAATGGTAATGTCATTCTCCAAAATACAGGCATAAAATATTTCCGTTACGTTACTAAGCCATAATACTCGTTCTTAAAAGATAAACATGATTTAGGTATTTTTAAATTCATTTTTATATGATTTTTAGTATTAATTTATTTCTTTATAACCGCTTGATACAAACATACATCATGCCATTTGCCTGTCAGGGTAGGCAGATAGGGTAGAATTTCCTATCTCGACATAAATCCCTCGCCTCTTCCACGTTCGTACAACTCCTACGATTTCTCCGACTTTTCACGCTTCCCTCCTTCAAAATATAATATGCACTTCTGTAATACTCGTACTATGAAGTATAATGTATTAGTCATTTATAGAATGAATCATATTATTAGCAGCTCCCTCACAAGAACTAAGTTCTTCATTTTTGAGATATTTTTACAATGAACTTATATATTTTGCTATACTTTGATTTTGTAAAAAATTTAAGCGTCATTTAGAGATCCAACGCCTTCCAGAAGGGCTTACGTTTGATTGTAACAAATCTCAAACATCTTGAATTTCAGAATCTTCTTAAATACCTCTATGTCATAAGCCTGCCAACCCTTATACCATTTTGTAGGGCCAGCCACTCCAAATACATATTCAAAATAAAAAAAATATTTTGATTATGATATACTACAATATATGTTACGATGGATTCAGTTAAGTTCAGCTCGATCTTACCCCAAATCCCCACCTGTGCGATCTATACTAGATGACCAAAACATTTATTAAGAGCGAGGTGTCGCGTATAGTGACGGATAAATAATTGCTTAAAGCAGTGCTTCCCAAAGTAGGCTATAACGCCCCCGAGGGATGGGGGGGGGGGGGGGGCTGGAGTGATTTGGAGGCGCTAATAGCCTCGGGTGCAATTGAGGAGTGTTGAATTAAAACAGGGGGGCGGTGGAAGCATAAAGAAAGGAGAGAAGATAAAAATAAAAAAAAAGTGTACATGTTTCATGTGTTGTACAATATAACAGAGTTCAAATCGTAGTGATTATCACAAGACGGGGGGAAATCAGCCGGTTTCCAAATTTATCAACAGTAGAAAATCATGATGAATACTTGCTTACCTATTGTCAGTACTTGAAGACTCTCCATTCTGACTTCAATAATGACTTGAAAATATTCTTAAAATTAACATACTCGATTGGATTTTAGACACTTTTTCAAAAACAAACACAGAAGAATCAAAACTGATGGAAGTAACAACAAATAAAGAATTGAAATTGAAATTCAAAGGTTTTCATCTGTTCTGGGTGCAAAAGCAGATGCCTACACTTTATCCTGGATTATGGGGCTATAAAACAAGTGTTTAATTGCATTTCCTTTATCATATTTAGTAGAACGTGGGTTCAGTGCAGTCACAAATCTGTTAACTTAAAAAAACCGACTGCAAATAGCTAATCGCGGTGATTTAAGAATGCTGCTGATAAAAATAGATCCGAACATTAATAAATTGATAGCAGCGCACCAGGTTCATCCTTCTCATTAGGGTTATGTTTCAAGTTATTCGTGATTTTTATTTTAATGCTATCGTTCGTTATCTTAATTTTCTGTGTGTAATTCGAACTATGGTTGATTTTAAAAATAATTTCAAGCTTCAAGATGTCTTATTTACAACATATTTATTTACTATGTTGTTTGTAAATACTGTATTGGCCCAACGCAGATAGAAATTTAGATACTTAAAAAAAAACTAATTTGACGCTGCATCTTTCCGTTTGTTCGCTTAAAGAAGCCAAATTTCCAGCGGCGGGCGTAAAGTATTTTTTTTTCTGAAAAGGGAGCGGTAGACCAAATAAGTTTGGGAACCTTTGGTCTAAAGGAACTTCTCTGGCGGTTACACATCAGAGTGTGGAAAGAATACCACACTCACTACATTTTTTTTAAATACTGTTTTAAGGTAGATTGTTTCGTTGACGTATGAATAAATAAGAGAGACAAAGTTACGAGTTCTTTAGATATAATTAATTCCCTTCAAGATTTTGTGTGTTTTATCATCAAATTTATGTCATATGTCAGTGATTTGAGGAGTACCTATTGCACTGTTGTGTCATGTGTGTGAGTGTGTTGTTTGTCTGTGTATATTTTTAAGAAGTATTTTAAGTGGTTGTCTTGATTTTTAATTATTGATGATTATCTCTATATCATGTCGTTCGGACAACCACAGTCGTGCTTGGCGAATATGAATAAATGAGTAAATAAATAATTATTATATACAGAGTATCAAAATGTATCCACTAAGTACAAAAAAATGTATCCACTAAGTATAAAAAAAATGTGTTATATATTGTGAACGTTGAAAGCGAACTGTATGCTAATAAATACAGACTTTATAATCATTAAAATTGTGGATACATTTTATTGCGACACCCTCTATAGATATCCATGATCGAGGCTTAAATCTTCGTGAATGGAAATTTTTTTTTAATAAAAAAAAAGTTATTAAATTATAAATCTCAAGGAAAATCTGTCAGCAACACTCCACTCGTTCATGATATATACTTAAGTACATTTTGCTGTCTATGTATTCGTAACATTATTCTTGTGTATACCATAATTCAAATCTAATATCGCTTGTTTTAAGAATTGTCTCCACGCAGTACAAAAATATTACAATACAAAGGATTCTAAGACACTTGTAAGTAATTTGAAGGTATCAAATAATCCAAAGAAACGCCAAGGCTTGATGGACTCTAATCCCAGTCTTCTCATTTTTTAAATTAAGGTAAATTCCTTGATTGGTTCGTTTTTTTTTTCGAGTTTCTCGTACTCACCATATTTTTAATAATGTAAGAATATGAAACACATACAAAAAATATTTGGTGTTAACATAAGTTGTGTCCGTTTTTTTCCAAATTTAAAAATGAGCACCAAAAGTAAAACAAAATGGTAAAAGTTATACGTCATTCGAAAGAAAATTTTCTGCTCTACAAGATATTGTGTTTGCTTTTACGTTACATATATTATTTTATTTGATTACAACCATTCAAAATGGAATGTCAAGTAGACGAAAGTGAGCATTTTCGACACCTCCTTCTGTTCGCGTTCAATCGAGGGAATAAAGCTGCCAAAGCTGCTCGCGATATTTGCGAAGTATACGGTGAAGATGCTATGAATTAAAGGACAGCTCGTCGATGGTTTTTGCGTTTCAAAGACGGTAATTTCGATCTGAAAGACATGAAGTGTTCCGGACGACCAGTGGTCTTCGATGAGGACCGCTTAAATCATATTATTCATGAAGATCCCCTTCAAACGTTTTTCATCACCATTTTCAAACCATTTTTCATCACCAGTAATGATGCGGTAAAGGAACCTTTGCTTGTGGCCATGCGTAGCTCGATGACGCGCGAGCAAACCAGCAGAAATTGTCGAACGTTGATTTTTGTTATTTTCACTCAAAACATGTACAACCCAAACACCGAACTTCTGGACTTTTCCCATTGATTTAAGATGGCGATATACAGTCATGTGACTACAATTCATCTGCTCAGTCAATTCTACGGTGGTTTGAAGGGGATCTTCGTTAATAATATAGCTTAAGCGGTCCTCATCGAAGTCCACGGGAGGTGTCGAAAATGCTCACTTTCATCTACTTGACATTCTATTTTTAAGGCTTGTAATCAAATAAAATAATATATGTAACGTAAAAGCAAAGCCAATGTCTTATAGAGCAGAAAAATTTCTTTCGAATGACGTATAACCTTTACCTTTTTGTTTTACTTTTGGTGCTCATTTTTAAATTGTAAAAAACGGACACAACTTATGTAAACACCAAATAGATAAAAAAAACAACAATCAATTTGTAAACAAAATTGTTGTCTGTTGAACGAGCTCCTTAAACAATATTGCGTGAGAGGAGCAAATAGAAGTGTCTAGGGTGATATCGCCGTCTCGGTCATCGCGCGGTAGTGAAAATATTATTAATTTGTTTGAGACTCGAATATAATGCGACCCCTACATTTTAATGTCTTTATTAATATAACCCCAATATAAACTTCGCATTATACTTAGAACAATACGATAATTTATGCCTTTGAGATGTGGTATTGTAGGTGACTTTGGTTCATTCTATGACATCAAGAAAAAAAACAATCAATCAAATATCAAACTCGGAGTTGAGCCGTGTCTTCTGTAGCTTATGTGCTAGATAACCTAATGGTGATATTTTATGCGACATTGGTGTCCACAACTTCCCTTATTTTCAGTTGAACTAAATATGAAGCACTCTTGAGGTGCTCGTACTGATCGGAAATCAGTGCTATACCAAATTATCTAAAAAAAAATATGGTTGATGATCATAGTGATACGATTCACAGAATTCAGGGAACAACCAAGAAAAAAAACTTTTCTAAATACAATTTTTAAATTCTGCTCGTCTGTAAGTAAGTAATCTAAGATTTATTATAAAAAATATTAAAATCAAATGTCGGCCACCCCTGGCGGTGAATCGGAATCCGGCGGTGAAGGGTGGCCGCCGAACATCATCCAATTCATTTATTATAGACAGACAGTCGTACACAACATTCACTCGGCGTATGCTACGCAAGGGAACCAGGGTTGCGTAACACATCGCACTTCTAACAACTCTAATTGGGGATAATGAATCATACACAATACGGTCAGGCTTCAAGTTTTCTTAGTTGAGACTTTACAAAGTGTTGATTTTTTTATTAATCTAGAAAGAATTTCAAGTCAGTAAAGTAACTCGTTTCATTCCCGATTTTCCTTTCCGCTCCAACATCGCTTCCTTTTTTCTTTGATTGTTGATACCTCACATTTATTTTTACCATTTATATTTTTCATGAATTTTGTGCAAATAAATAATAATTTATGCGACCAGGTAACTTCCTTTTGTTAATTTTGCCTGGTTGATTGAAATAGATACCTAGATCACCTAGCAATAAGTCTGTCATTTTTTTTATACAACGAAATATTAAATAATTATATAAAAGTAAAAACTTTATAAATGCATACCATATTCTTTTCTTTTTTTTTAACCTGGCGAGTTTATTGCCATGTGGCAATCTCTTTCAACCAACCAGAAAGATAAAACCAGGTTAGACAGAAAGGAAAGAGTGTCGCACTTTTAAACCATACATTTTTTATCTCCTTAACTTACATGTTCTCAAAATTTTCTGATTCCTATTCTGTGTTTCTTCCAAAGATTCATTCACATAACCTTTCTTTCTCGGGCTTTTCATTCCACTCACATTTGTTAACCTTTCATCACCTATTCTTTCCACATGCCCAAGCCACATTTGCTCTTCATTATTCCGTTATCACGTCTAATGTTTGAGAGTATTGTTACCAGTTGGACTGATTTACCACACTGGGATCCTTTTTTTGGGACTCGAACCCAAAACTCTACATTTCATAAGATGACTTAAATACTACTTAGGTTAACTTCAAGATTTAAGAAAGTAAAATAAAAATGACTTTGGATATTTTCCTTCTTAAAGCCTTCATCTTAAAAGAAGATCAATTTACAGTTGTTTGTATAATATACGAAACTAATTGGATTTTTTCAAATCTGCATTTGTCTAAAAAAATCAGCTTTCCATTTTTAAAATCGATACTTTTGAAAGGATAACAAAATAATAAAAATGTGTCGTCGAGTCGACCCCGGAAGCCTGCTGATCCAGAGGTTGCCGGTTTTATTTCCATTGATTCCAATTTTTTTAGTAAGAGCATCAAACTGTTTTTCATTTTCCTGGTAGGTTGGAAGAGATTATCACGTGATAATAAGCCTGGTAGGATGTACTATATACAACAAAAGCGTAACACAACACAAATACCAAATAATTTATAATTCAATGCTCTATAATATTAACGAATCGAGAAATCTATGACCACTAAAAAAAATATTGTATGATTTATATCATAAAATTGAACTGAACAGTTTAAGGTAAAAAATAAGAACAAGCATATAACGTTGTACGTATATTTATGAAGAGTAATCGAATGTTATATAAAAAAATTATATTATATGATGATACATATTCTTACTATCTTCTTTAAAAGTTAAGAAACTATTATTTATTTTATAAGTCTTATACGAGTACATATAAGTTAACACCAATTACAAACAGCAAAACTTAAAGAGACATACAATAGCAAGAATATAAAAAATTGTTAACAAGAAATATAGTTAGTCGAAACAATTAACTCCTGTTACAAAGAAAGCTCAAAATACTTTTTCAAAAACATTTTCGGAGATGTTAAAGATGTCAATACACGAGGCCTTCTTCAAAATGGATAGCCCGTGATATAGAAGTAAGGGCACTTGGCGTGTTAATTCTGCTTAATGCTAGTCTAAATAGGTCAATATTTATGTACCTAGAATAGTTGCCACGAACATAACACTTTTTCTTTTCCAACATAGGTACGATTAGATGTAGCTCCCGTCAGCAGCTTGAAGAAATAAGAAGAGACACTCACATCCCTCCTCACGCTAAGAAGGTAGTATCCCAACATACTCGTACCAAGAAGAAACCTTGGTGGATTGAACCACAAGTAGAAATCGCATGTGTATACATACGTACCATAAGACCGTTTCCCTAGTGAGGTAGGAAGAGAGGGCAGAGTGTCAGACTTTATCACGAAATATATTTTTCGCCTTCTCAACATCCATGGATAGTCTCATATAATACTTTAAATAATAAATAAATATTGGTTTATTGATAGCAATATAGTATGTACATAAATGTTTACATGTTATCCTGAAATCGCATATATATTTCAAGATAATGGAGCAGAAAATACATTTAAGAGAGAACCTATCCATAGGTCTGGGCTCATCTCATACTATCTCCCAGTCAAGATACACCCCCACCAATAGAGAGTGAGCCCGGCCACAAGGACAATACAATGTGTAGATGTTTTTCAGTCCACACCCTCGATTTTTTCATATATGGTACACATAAATTAATGAAACAACTTAACATCATTACGCCGTGTCTCTTACGGGTAAGCAGAGTTTGTCTCCTAACTTTTATATCAAATTATACAACTTTCAATACCTCCACATTCATACATCTCGTCACGCACAATTTTCTATCATTCATACTTCTTACTTTACCTTCTTTAAAAATCTTATTAATTTGACCCAGCCATGTGTTTCACACTTTGCACATTTGATTTATATACTCGCTTGTCATGTTTTCGTAACTCAGTCTCTCTACATGTCAAAATCATCTTAAAACTCCTTTTTTCCATCTTACTTAAAACAATAGTTTTATCTATGCATTTATTTGCGATATCTTCAATTCACATATTGACACTCACTTTTTTTCTTAGGGTACGTATTAATCAATGATTATTTTACTTAAATTAAATTAAAAGTCTATATATACAGTGAATGAAATTAAAATTTAAGTTGCCCCCCATATTTTAGTATAATCGGTAACAAACTAAAATAATGCTTTACATATATCTATAAAACGATCTTCCAAAATTAACATTTTGTTGATAAAATAAACAAAAAGTTACATAAGGAAGCAACTTAAATCAGACAAGACAATAAATAGATAACCATCAACAAAAAGTAAACGCCATGTCAGCCAGTGTGGCATCATGTTGCGTGATTCACAGCCCTGGCGGGGCGATCCACAGTAGGAAACTTATCGCCATGAAAATATATACGTATTGTGGGGCTACATGAAAACATACTCATGAAGATATTTAGCGGGAAAAGTGCGAAGGGAAGAAACCACCAGAGAAGAGGAGAATAATTGAAGACAACGAATCAGACAGAGAGGAGGAATATTCTATACCGGACCTTGTTTGTGAAACTCGGAGCACAACTTATTTTCCGCGGTCTACTGAAGAATGATGGATCACCATCCCCTAACTCACACTCTTTCCTCTTTCACCCCCTTTCCAACCCCACCCAGACTTCCTTTCGTCTTTCATAAGAGCTTTTCCTTTTATTTTTCCACCCTGGCCATGCGTGTATATTTTGCTTTCGGCCACGTGAAATAATATCAAGGAGGTGTAGAGATAGATATGGACGGCCAATATCAACAGGACAGTTTTGGAAATCGAACATTACCGGAATTCCATTAAGAAAGATCCTTAATATTTCGCCTGCGAGTATTTCATCGAGTACAAATAGATCGCCTAACGAGTAAATACGGTTGCGCGAGTATTCTTAACGTTTAAAAATAGTTTATCAAAAATGTTAATTCAATTTCGTCACACCAAAAGATCAAAATTGTAAAATATAGCATTTACGAATCTGTCATATATTTTTTGAATGTTCACTAAATAAGTAATAAAGGACAATTTATATAGCGCCATTTAGAGAACCAAAATTAACCCACAAGCGCTCTCATTGGGCATTGGAACTCACTATTATTGACAGATCAAAAATATTTAAAAAAATAAAAAAAGTTAAGTTAAAGGACATGAAGGTGGTGGACTTAAGAACTTCTCCGCATCTGTATATGTTAAGAAAAACTATTTAATAAGAAAAGCGCAGAAAACGAACCAAGGGAAGACGAACTACAGTGAAACCTTTGTAGATCTTCTGATATGTGATAGTGACACATTCGGCTTTAAGCAGAGCGTAGTATATTTGTGTACTTTTCACATTCATAAATTTTTCAAAGACTTAAAAAAAGCGTTACCTGCAAGAACTTCTTAAAGCTGCAGACGCCACGCATTTCTTTAACACTTTAAGACATTCAAAATGTTAACTGAATTAAGATAATTAATTCTCGTTTTTTTTTTATAAATAATTATTTAAAGTATCTGGTTTACCTTGCATATGACATTTTATAACTATAAAACACGATTTCGAAACAAGCTCGAAAGATTAATTTTTCTCAAAAATCTTAAAATATTTTTTAAATGATATAGTATAGTTTGTTTCTTTAGTATAAATTCTAAGACAATTTGTAAAAAAATTACATATTTCAAATAGAAATAAGCTTCATTTTAACCGTCAAACTTATCAAAATATGATATGGGATTTTTTAGGATATTAGAAACGGGATAAGTTTGACGGAATTTTTAAGATAACCTAAGACCACAGATTTGGTTTATAACTTATTTCTTAAATGCTAAAAATGCAAACAGATATATTTATGATAAGTAAATATAAATAGCCCATAAAGAGAGTGTATTCTTCACCGATTAACAACAATCCAAATGGAATTCTAAAAGTCCTATTTTTCTTATATTTATCCATGGCTTGCTTACACGTACGAGTATAATGTAGATCTGAATATCTTTTTTATTTTCTGAGGTTTTCTTAGTTTCCAGGAGTCATTCTATGCTATCTTTAAATTATTTTCTGCGGTTTTCTTAGTTTCCAGCAGTCATTCTATGCTATCTTTAAATTATTTTCTGCGGTTTTCTTAGTTTCCAGCAGTCATTCTATGCTATCTTTAAATTATTTTCTGCGGTTTTCTTAGTTTCCAGTAGTCATTCTATGCTATCTTTAAATTATTTTCTGCGGTTTTCTTAGTTTCCAGCAGTCATTCTATGCTATCTTTAAATTATTTTCTGCGGTTTTCTTAGTTTCCAGCAGTCATTCTATGCTATCTTTAAATTATTTTCTGCGGTTTTCTTAGTTTCCAGCAGTCATTCTATGCTATCTTTAAATTATTTTCTGCGGTTTTCTTAGTTTCCAGCAGTCATTCTATGCTATCTTTAAATTATTTTCTGCGGTTTTCTTAGTTTCCAGCAGTCATTCTATGCTATCTTTAAATTATTTTCTGCGGTTTTCTTAGTTTCCAGCAGTCATTCTATGCTATCTTTAAATTATTTTCTGCGGTTTTCTTAGTTTCCAGCAGTCATTCTATGCTATCTTTAAATTATTTTCTGCGGTTTTCTTAGTTTCCAGCAGTCATTCTATGCTATCTTTAAATTATTTTCTGCGGTTTTCTTAGTTTCCAGTAGTCATTCTATGCTATCTTTAAATTATTTTCTGCGGTTTTCTTAGTTTCCAGCAGTCATTCTATGCTATCTTTAAATTATTTTCTGCGGTTTTCTTAGTTTCCAGCAGTCATTCTATGCTATCTTTAAATTATTTTCTGCGGTTTTCTTAGTTTCCAGTAGTCATTCTATGCTATCTTTAAATTATTTTCTGCGGTTTTCTTAGTTTCCAGCAGTCATTCTATGCTATCTTTAAATTATTTTCTGCGGTTTTCTTAGTTTCCAGCAGTCATTCTATGCTATCTTTAAATTATTTTCTGCGGTTTTCTTAGTTTCCAGCAGTCATTCTATGCTATCTTTAAATTATTTTCTGCGGTTTTCTTAGTTTCCAGCAGTCATTCTATGCTATCTTTAAATTATTTTCTGCGGTTTTCTTAGTTTCCAGCAGTCATTCTATGCTATCTTTAAATTATTTTCTGCGGTTTTCTTAGTTTCCAGCAGTCATTCTATGCTATCTTTAAATTATTTTCTGCGGTTTTCTTAGTTTCCAGCAGTCATTCTATGCTATCTTTAAATTATTTTCTGCGGTTTTCTTAGTTTCCAGCAGTCATTCTATGCTATCTTTAAATTATTTTCTGCGGTTTTCTTAGTTTCCAGCAGTCATTCTATGCTATCTTTAAATTATTTTCTGCGGTTTTCTTAGTTTCCAGTAGTCATTCTATGCTATCTTTAAATTATTTTCTGCGGTTTTCTTAGTTTCCAGCAGTCATTCTATGCTATCTTTAAATTATTTTCTGCGGTTTTCTTAGTTTCCAGCAGTCATTCTATGCTATCTTTAAATTATTTTCTGCGGTTTTCTTAGTTTCCAGCAGTCATTCTATGCTATCTTTAAATTATTTTCTGCGGTTTTCTTAGTTTCCAGCAGTCATTCTATGCTATCTTTAAATTATTTTCTGCGGTTTTCTTAGTTTCCAGCAGTCATTCTATGCTATCTTTAAATTATTTTCTGCGGTTTTCTTAGTTTCCAGCAGTCATTCTATGCTATCTTTAAATTATTTTCTGCGGTTTTCTTAGTTTCCAGCAGTCATTCTATGCTATCTTTAAATTATTTTCTGCGGTTTTCTTAGTTTCCAGCAGTCATTCTATGCTATCTTTAAATTATTTTCTGCGGTTTTCTTAGTTTCCAGTAGTCATTCTATGCTATCTTTAAATTATTTTCTGCGGTTTTCTTAGTTTCCAGCAGTCATTCTATGCTATCTTTAAATTATTTTCTGCGGTTTTCTTAGTTTCCAGCAGTCATTCTATGCTATCTTTAAATTATTTTCTGCGGTTTTCTTAGTTTCCAGCAGTCATTCTATGCTATCTTTAAATTATTTTCTGCGGTTTTCTTAGTTTCCAGCAGTCATTCTATGCTATCTTTAAATTATTTTCTGCGGTTTTCTTAGTTTCCAGCAGTCATTCTATGCTATCTTTAAATTATTTTCTGCGGTTTTCTTAGTTTCCAGCAGTCATTCTATGCTATCTTTAAATTATTTTCTGCGGTTTTCTTAGTTTCCAGCAGTCATTCTATGCTATCTTTAAATTATTTTCTGCGGTTTTCTTAGTTTCCAGCAGTCATTCTATGCTATCTTTAAATTATTTTCTGCGGTTTTCTTAGTTTCCAGCAGTCATTCTATGCTATCTTTAAATTATTTTCTGCGGTTTTCTTAGTTTCCAGCAGTCATTCTATGCTATCTTTAAATTATTTTCTGCGGTTTTCTTAGTTTCCAGCAGTCATTCTATGCTATCTTTAAATTATTTTCTGCGGTTTTCTTAGTTTCCAGCAGTCATTCTATGCTATCTTTAAATTATTTTCTGCGGTTTTCTTAGTTTCCAGCAGTCATTCTATGCTATCTTTAAATTATTTTCTGCGGTTTTCTTAGTTTCCAGTAGTCATTCTATGCTATCTTTAAATTATTTTCTGCGGTTTTCTTAGTTTCCAGCAGTCATTCTATGCTATCTTTAAATTATTTTCTGCGGTTTTCTTAGTTTCCAGCAGTCATTCTATGCTATCTTTAAATTATTTTCTGCGGTTTTCTTAGTTTCCAGCAGTCATTCTATGCTATCTTTAAATTATTTTCTGCGGTTTTCTTAGTTTCCAGCAGTCATTCTATGCTATCTTTAAATTATTTTCTACGGTTTTCTTAGTTTCCAGTAGTCATTCTATGCTATCTTTAAATTATTTTCTGCGGTTTTCTTAGTTTCCAGTAGTCATTCTATGCTATCTTTAAATTATTTTCTGCGGTTTTCTTAGTTTCCAGCAGTCATTCTATGCTATCTTTAAATTATTTTCTGCGGTTTTCTTAGTTTCCAGCAGTCATTCTATGCTATCTTTAAATTATTTTCTGCGGTTTTCTTAGTTTCCAGCAGTCATTCTATGCTATCTTTAAATTATTTTCTGCGGTTTTCTTAGTTTCCAGCAGTCATTCTATGCTATCTTTAAATTATTTTCTGCGATTTTCTTAGTTTCCAGGAGTCATTCTATGCTATTTTTAAATTATTTTCTGCGGTTTTCTTAGTTTCCAGCAGTCATTCTATGCTATCTTTAAATTATTTTTGACGGTTTTATGCATTTTTGGGAGGACCAACAAGGCCTCGAATGTTGCCTCATATTACATACCCTCACGCTGTCACCCTATCAGGGTAGGTAGAGAAGAGAGTTGCGCCTGATTTTCTTTTTATGACACACGCATCTTTCGCTTCTTCTAAATCCAAACACCTTCTGATACAACCCCAACGATTTCTCTGACTTTTTACATTTCCTTCTTTCAAAACACCATTCGCTTGATCTGACGATACTATCCTTGTTTTTTTTCTACCACACCTTTTACTGACATTTGTACTGTATAGTATATGTGTTCTGTTAGTATTTCTTCATAGATTCGTCCACGTGCCCAAACCATTTCGATGATAACTTGCTTTGCAAAAAGTAAAGTAACTATTAAATGTGTATTTGGCATTGGTTCGTTTTCTCGTTTGGCATAATATCTGTTTATTTTGTTTTATTTCATAATGAAAGAGGTAAAGTTACCGATGATCGATCTGAAACCATTTGCTTCTCCTTCTCCCCGCGTGTTTACCAAGAATATTCCCAAAAGACATGAAGACGTAACACAATATACCGTGATAAGTACCGATATTATGTATCAGAGCTAATAAGCTCCCATATCACCAGGGTACCGGCCTGGGGTGGCCCCACCCGACCACTAATTTTGCTACACTGAGGAAAAACCGAGTATTTGCATGCATTCATTCGTTTAAGTACACCTCAATATATTCGAATTGGCGATGGGACATATTGAAAACGTAGACATCAAACAACTTTATATTCAGCTCCGATAATCAAGTATTGTATTGCATTACACTTTCGTTGTATACAGTACAACCTGGCGAATTTATCACCATGTGGCAATTTTTTCCAGCCAGCCAGAAAGATGCGAAAGAGGAATTAAGTGAAAACCAGACTAAAATCTTATGACCAAAAAGTTATGTTCAAATGGGAATCGAACCCGCAACCTCTTGGTTGGGAGACAAGCAACTTACCAAATAGATGTGCTGATGCGATGATAGTAAGCGACATCTAACGGGCACTTTGCTAACTACTAATAATTGGTTGAAGTGTCAGGTAGATTTCAGCATTCGTAAGATAACTTGGAGACATTGATGGCCATAGGTAGTGTGCAAGGAAGAAAAAGTAAAGGTAGAGCACCAGCAAGATAGAGTGACGAAGTAATCGAATTAAGTAGGGGAAGGATATTCACTGCTATGCAAACGACCAGTGAGACCCAGAGGAGTGGAAACGTATCATCGCAACCTACACCAACATCTCAGTATTACAACCCTCGGTAATATGGAACAACAGAAATGATGATGATATTCGAATTGTTTTCATTTTAGCTTAAAGACGCGTGAGTTCATAAATTGGGATTTTTTTCATTTCTTGGCTGTTACGCTTGTCATGGTAATATGTGACGTTCTTTTTTTATTATTTGAGAAGTTTAATGTTTTTTTTGTATACTATATATTGTACGTTAAAATTTGAGAAGTACTAGTGTTCAAATTCACCATTACGTCGATTTTGAAAATAAACATTTACTAAGTTTTCCCTCAGAACATCAATATTTTTACTTAGTAGCTAGCTATCTAAGGCTTTTAAAAATAATATCAAAATATATATAATACGTTATACGCAAAAACAATCCAACCAGAAATTGGTATGTTTTAAGAAATTGAAGAACACATTCATTGCTTCGTATGGGCTCGTGTATTAAAAAATACTGAATTTAACCATAAAATACACATTTTTCTGGGTTGATATTTTTGCAAATAAAGGATTGCGGCACACTTAATTGATATATTAGATAAATCAAATATACATGTTTAATGGGTTGACTCTTTGTTGCATATATATGTCCAATTGTTTGCCAAATCATATTATAATTTTTAAGGTATATGTTACTTAAAAAAATAAAGATAGAATTTAAAAGCATTAGGAAGTATAAAAAGCATCTCAGGTTTTTGTTTTAATAAATATTGTACAGAAAACGTATTTAACGGAAAAAAACTCGTTTTGAAATACCAACCTTCGTGGTCTGGTAGGTAGGACGCTTGCTTGACTTGAGCCCGGGAGTTTCGGTTCAATTCCGGATAGAACCCAAAAAAATGGAAAAAGAATCGCAGTCTACTGAATAAGCAAAACCCGCACGCACCGAGTTCCGAATGCGAGTGTAGATGCCTGTTCATATGTGGTAGTTCCCAGCACGCGTAATAAGGAACCGCGAGGTCCGCTCATATTCCAGTGGCGCTAAAACCCGAAGATTGGATTACAGATGCGGAAGACACTTTTATCTCCCAGCCACGCTTTTCAATATGTCCGACTTGCCAATTCAAGTATATTGAATGGTACTATACGAATGAAGACGATTTCATATTTCAAAGGCGATGTGACTGCCATTGTGATATCAAATCCTTGAACAAGCACGTTAGAAACTAGGTGGCGTTTTCTGACCGATTCCATTGCTGTCCACCTACAATGATATTTGAAACATCGGAAATATTTTTAATTAACAAGTATGCAATGAAATCCAGCGTGTTTTATGCCATTTGACAATCTCTTCCAATCAACTACAATCGTGTTACCTCAAGCCTTAAGAGACACAGACTGCGACATTATTATCATTAGAGATGCAACACAATACATTGGAGAGTCTTGAATATTTTTTCATTATTTCATCAACTAAATAAATTTAAATAAGATCTTTTTAATTCATTGAATTGATTCTCTCTTCGCCATGTACAGATATTTAATAAATTTTAATTTTCAGGTAAAAAAAAACTGTTTTGTAAAGCCCACCACGGCTTCCACACTTTCGTTGATAGTGAAAGGGTTTCGAGGGTAAGGAATTATATGGCTCTAAGCCTTTTGTTATAGAATTTTAAGTTTTGCAATAGTTCTCAAGGACAGGTTTTTAGTGCCAAAACCTTTCACTATTATAGATTGACAGAAGGGATGACGAGTGAATAGACAATGAAAGGGTTAAATTTTTTGCAAAAATTTTGTTTTTATTTCAAGGTCACAGAATATCGAAAACAAGCTCAAAATAATCTTCAAGTTAACAAGTTTATAAGTAATAAATATGGACTGCCATAATATTGTAACTCAATATGATCGGTATTTAGAGTTAGCAGCTTTAAACGCTTTGTTAGATTACATGTGACTTGTAAAAAATAAAGAAAGAAGAATCTTGATAAAATAGTGTCTTATACATTTGAATTTAATAAATTTTAACGTATTTTCAAATTTCCATATTTAATAAATAAAATATCATAATTGATTTGAGTTAAATAACAATAATGCGTTAGAACGAGAAATAAACAGCGAGAAGTTGTAAAAATACGATTTAACATTAAGGATTAAATATGGTTAGGGTTAAAAGCAGTATTATAGAGTCGATAAAAAAAATTCCGACTCTTCTTCTTCTCAGTGTCATGTCAGGTCCTCCCAACGTTCAATATCACTTGAGAGTAGATATCTTTGTCCCGGCAGCCCGAAAAAGATCCCCAACGCCCCTTATTCCAGTCTAATCACGTATATTGCGGAGCCAGGAGATTTGCCTCCTGGCAACATCTCTTCGGCCTTATATTTTGCCTTGGATGATCAGGTGCAGTAATTTGTACTTTGGTCCTCTAAGTACATGACCAAAGTAGGACACCTTTCGGATTTTAATATTAGTCCGCAACTCTCTATCGACTTTGGATCTTTGAAGAACCCTTGTGTTGCTGACCATATCCGTCCAGGGTATCCGTAGCATTTTCCGATGTATCCACATTTCGAATGCTTCCAGTCGGTTCATTCTACTTACTTTGAGGGTCCATGATTCTACTCCATGCAATAACACTGACCAAACGTAGCATTTGACTAATCGTTGTCGAAGTTTCAAGTTTAGATTATCGTAGCAGAATACGATGATAATCTAAACTTGAAATCTAAATTTCGACTCTAGAAATTTTAAATGTTTAACTCCGACTGCGACTACAAATAAAGTACGAGTATATTATAGCATATATTGCTAACCATGGGTTATACTTAATTACATAGCGTATCTACTTAAATGTACTTTTTTTTTTAATATGTACGTTGTACGTCTACAGGGATTCCTCGCCATAGTACACGCAATTCGTACTAAATGATACATAGTTCATGATTTCAAAATGTAATGTACTCGTATGAAGCCGATATTTTTTTTAAATGTAAACAATTTAAAGTCGGGGTTGATTTTAGAATAGCATCTCCGGACTCCGACTTTGATTTCGACTACAAAAAACGAACCGACTTCGACTGAACCGACTTTGACTCTGACTCTACAGATCTGGTTAAAACTATGTAATAATTGTCATACGCATTGGCTAGTAAAGTGGTTTTGTATAAACCACAAAAGGTTTTCTATATCCACAAAATGTGTTTTTTTGTATTGTTACGTACTTGTAATACGTTCCAGTTATACAAGATAAATTATAAATGTAGCATTGTAGATGATATAAATGTAGTATTGTAGATTATATAAATGTAGTATTGTAGATGATATAAATATAAACCATCTGCAGTTAACAATCCCATATTGATAAAAGAAGAGCATTTTTTATGACCACAGATAAATTTACTTGTCAAATTTTATATAGTTTAAAATTATTAATTTAAATACGAACGTAAGTGGGAGGCCTTATATATGATCAACACGTAAATTATGGTAGAACCAAGTAAACAAAGTTTTGAGAGAAAGAAGCCAAATAAATGTATTTAAGGATATACTCGTATATGAGAATTTAAATGTACACGTATTATCGGTGTAGAGGAAATTAAGTGTATACTGCGATACAGGTCCTCTCTGTCTACCCTTATATTAATTTAATAATTATTATACTACAAACTGGTAGAGTGGGTTTCACAAGAGTTTGCTCTGCTGGTCTAGGATGACCATATTTTAATTTATTTTGTAATATATTTTGAAATATTGTCTATCTAATATTTTACATTCCAATAAAATACTTACTTACCATAATAATAATATAAACACTATGCGCGCACGCTTCAAACGTCAGTTGAACGCATCAACCAACCACGGCAAAGATATTTACAAATACACTGACACGTTTTGTATATTACGCACTAAGCTTGTCAATGTGTTAAAAAGTGCAAACTCTTATGAAACCCACTCTATTAATGAACGCTTAACATAAAGAAAACAAAACTGATCATCGACAAAAAATAATTAGAGAACGAAATTAAAATGCTTGCCATACTATAAAATTGCTTATATTTTTAAATACACATACATTACGTTGTTTCCTTATTGCAGTAGACAGAGAAGAGAGAGCACCAGATGTTCTTATTTCGACACATATATTTCGTCTCTTTCGTTACATACACCTTTTCATGCCAACTCCTTCGATTTATCTGACTTCTTACATTTCCTTCTTTCAAAATATTATTCACTTAATTCAATCTCACTTTTCTAGATCTTCCTATACCACGTTCTTCACTAACATTTGCACTGTGTGTTTGCCTTGTTAGTCTTTCTTTATTCATTCGTACCACGTGTCCACACCATCCGAGTGGTCTTCTTCTTCTTACTCAATACATCGGCTAATAAATTCACATTCATCCCAATCACTTCATTCCGTATTATGTCACACATTGTCACCTCGCGTATTCTTCTCGCTGGACGCATTTCCACAGCATTAATTCGGCTCCTTTCAGTATTTTTCAAATACCGTTGTGGACTTTTCAAACTGGACAGTATAACATATATGTTTCAGTGCCCTACTTTGTTTCTATCACTGCACATGGTTCAATATCCCTCGTAACTTCCAGACTTTCAAGCACTATTTGAAGAAATATTGATATTTGTAGTTAGTAAAAAGCAGATACGAACTATTGAAATATGTGCTAGCATATTTTATGAAATATACAACATACCATGTACTTATATTATTTTCATATATTAAAGAGCATACTTCATTCATAACTAGAATACAATTTACAAGAAGCTTAAAAAAGAATCAACGAAATTAAATTTATTTTATTTCACTCTTTTTATTATAAACATGCGTCCCTTGACCCAGTGAAAAATAATTGATATAGCCTGTGGTGCAAAAAGAGTTTGACATGCGTAATCTATTCGATAAACTATGTACTCGTATATCGTATTACGCCGACTATAAGGCGAGATTTCATTTAAAAAACTAACACGAAACATTGTAATTATGTGCAAAAGTCATGAAAAACTTACATTTAGAATGCGCATTATTTTCAAAATGCATATTAAAACAATGTCACTCTCTTTGTCATCGTTTTTTTTAATAGATTAAAAAACAGAGTCGCCTTATAATCAAAATATTATTTGGACTAATTCAGTAATATTTCACAGTCCAATTCAGCACTCCATACAATCTCATACTAACTGATATGATTTTCTTTTCCCTCGCCTTATCCCATCCATTTGAGGTTGGCTATTTTGACCTTTTTCCTCCTCTCTCGATCACAGGAATCGCTCGGGGATACTCCGAGTCTCATCATGTCATCCTCCACCTTTTTTTATAGGCTTTTCTTGTATATCATATTCTGTCTATTTGGAAGTTCTCAATTCGTGGCTGTTTATAGCGTAGACCAGTGCTCCGCAACCTTTTCTCACCTGCGACACACCAAAACTCTTCCTAGAATTCCGCGGCACACCAAAAGCTAAAATATATAGTACAACGCATGCGCATGAGTCTTCAGTGACGCGCATAAGGGTAATTTTTCTTTCTCTATGACTAATTTGGTGCGGCCATGGTGTGTACAAAGCACACTACGCAGTTTTCAACAGTTGGCACCAGGCGTTGGGGGACCATTGAAAAATTATTAAGTTATAATAATTATTCTATACTACATTTTGAAAAATAGACAATATTATGAAAATTTATTTGTCATTGTGTATTAAATACGTAATGAAAAATTGTAAAATGTCAAATACACTGAATTTGACCGCGGCACACCTGTATCCGGCTCACGGCACACCAGTGTGCCACGGCACACCGGTTGCGGAGCACTGGCGTAGACCCTTCATTCCGACATTGCACTTGCCCATACCAGCGTAGTCGTGCTTTCCGGGCGTTTTCTACACTAGTCGATATGATATTTTCTCAAATCTCTCAAATCTAGTAGAATGCAAGTTGAATATATTTTACTTAAACCAATGCAAGGAAATAAATTTATAAACAAGGTTAAGTTACAAAAATAAGAAATGGGTAAGAAAAATCCTTTGATCTGCCGCTCTGAACTATTTATTTAAATATTACAATGGTTTCCGGAACCGAGCAAAATTTTATGTGCGTAATCCTTTGTTAGGGCAACTTGGTTTTTGCAATATCTTCAAGGGCCCATTTTACTATTACTTTCCCTTTTTAAATAAGGGGTTCAATAAACTATTTGCCGACATTTCATTGTTTTTTCAAACAGCTGGAATATTTTTTGAATTAAATGACTCGCAAACAAGCATACTTGAAATTTTTGACACATACTCGACATACTCGTATGTGTTACATACATATAATCACTTCGCTTCCCTGTTAGTGTAAACAGAGAGACCGCGCAAGTCGTTCCTATCGCGACACACATAATTCACCTATTCCACATCAATACACATTCAAATACAACTCCTATGATTTATTTCACTTGTTAATTTTCCTTTTTTTTCAAAATATCATTAACTTTGTCCAATCATACTTTCCTTAGTCTACCTCTACCACGCCGTCCACTTACATTTGCACTGCATATTTATTTTGTAAGTCATTCATCATTCAATCGTTCCACGTACCCATACTAAATCAGAGTGCTCTTCTTCATCTTACTCAACCCAACACAACATTAAATTCACATTCATCCCTAATCACTTCATTACATACTCTCTCCTATATTGTCACCCCATGTGTTCTTCTCAGTGCACGCATCAGCATTATTCGTCATTTCACAAAATTTAATTACATACACGTACGTATGTTTGAAGATTTTCATATTTTTTCCCACTAGTCTATAATCAAATAATTATTTATCCTCATACTCGTAGTTTTTATCCTCAAACTCGTAGTTTTTATCCTCAAACTCGTAGTTTTTATCCTCATACTCGTAGTTTTTATCGTCAAACTCGTTGTTTTTATCCTCATACTCGTTGATTTGATCCTCATGCTCGTAGCTTTGATCTATAGGAGTAAAACATGAACATGAAAAATACTGAAACGAGACAAATAAATGCTTTAGAAATGCATGCACTAAGAATACTAAACGAAATAATCTTCTATGATACAATACGAAATGAAGGAAGGGAAATTTGTAGAGAAAGGGAAAGTGTCAAATCACGAAAGCTCCTAACAACGATCACATTGCACTTATACCATTAACTATTGAAGAAATTGACATTTTTAACGTTAATAAGGAGTCGTTAGAGGCTATCATGGAAGTCACGATGCTCAATCATGAGCTACACAACAGGATGACGATGAACGTTAATAACATTTGTATTGTAAACATCATAGAAACAAAATTTATTTTTCTGCTTCCCATTTTCTATGGCGTGCCTTGATCGCGTAAATATTCATGCAAAGTACTTTGGAGCGTATTTTCTAAAAAAAGAAAAGATTTCGTTCTTTGTTTTATTTCTAATGAAAAAGACAAAAGAATTTAAATAATTTGAGAAGAAACTTAATTACACTTCCTTACATCTGGTACTGGCATAAATAATTAACATTAAATTTATCCTAAAATTGAAATTGTTCCTCGAGAAACTACAAGAAAATTGTTTTCGTCTGAACAAATTTTACTTTTAATTATTCATTTTGATTTTTGACGTTTTTCTTTACTTATTTCCATTCAATTGGAATGTAAATTAAGGTTTTGGATCGTTTTGTTGAATATTTATCGTAAAAAAAGTTTTGCAAAATTTGCAATGAAAATTTCTTCAAAAAGATGTGTAGGAAAGATCAACACATTATTAAAATTGATAAAATAAATGTCTTTCGTATTGAAAATTAACAATCAAAAATTTTAGTATATTTTAAACAATCTTTACAACAGGGTGTCCATATTTCTGGCATTAAAACCCGGTAAACTCGTATATTTCACGTAGGGAAACAAAATAAAGATATGTTATATACTCGAATGTTAAGTACACATTCGTGAGAGAAAATTTTCCCTGTTTATTTTATATTTTTTGTTTCTTTGTAACGAAAAAATCTAAAAACCATCCGATTTTTCGTTTCAAATGTTAATTTTATTTAAAAATTATATTGCAGCCTTTTCTGTTGATTTCCTGTTGAATTCAATGGCATGCAAAAAAAATATATATATATTATTTGATATTTTCCACTAAGTTTTATTCAATAAGCGTTCTCTAAATGGACCTTTTCCAAGGATGCTTGCTCGTTATGCGAAACTGCTAAATGTCTAATAATTATGAGTAATCATTGGGCAATAACTAACAATATATATTTTAGTCACCGTATTAAATTTTATTTAATTTATCGTGAAAAAAACACTTATTTGGTTTTGAATGATTAAATAAATAAATAAATAATAGGTTTATTGATAGCAACATAGTATGTACAGATTATATTTAAATAACACTTCTAAAACACATAAATTGCAGATAATACATTAAATACAGAACTATCAAAAGGTCTGGGCTCATCTAATAGCATCCCCTCGGCCAAGATACACCCCACCAATATAGGGTGAACCCAGCCACGGGGACACCAGATGTTTTTCAGCCCACACCCTATTAACTTATTATTGTGACAATATATGAATACGAATCATCTTCAGCATTCTTAATTGCTACAGCCCGAGAAACATAACAAAAGCCTAATAGTATTACGAGTATAAAATCTAATTCAACGATTTTTGAAAAAATATTTTATTATGGACACCGTACAAACATGTTTGACAATCAAAACGTCTTAAGTCAAATTTTTAAATAATGTTTTAAGTCAATTTTTTTTTGTATTTAGCCTTGAAAGCTCTTCCGCGTTGTGAACAATAAACATAAACAAAAATTGTCCAAACAACATCCAATTTGCTTTGCAATAAAATATGCACAATAAACTGGTGCATATTTCTATGGATGTTCCCTTTTTGCGGTCATAAATTGTAACAACATTTTTGCATATTGCATCTCAAGGACAAGATATTCCAAATAGTTCTGGGTTACGTTAAACAAAATCTTTAAAAAAGAATATTGTTTTTTCAACCAAATGACGTCTGGAGAATGATACAAGGAAAAAATGCAAAGTAAACAATATTGAAGTATTTTAAATAACTTGAAAAAGTTATGTACATAAATTCCAATTCGTATTTTAGCAACCGAATTTTTGGATTCATTCCCAATATAAGAATTTCCCCAAATATGATATACGAAAAATTCTTAAAAAAAATGTGAAAATTTGAATTTAAATCCCCATACATAGATTTCAAAGGGTGTTTTCAAAAGAATTAAAGTGCATTATATGTATGTCTTTAGTCGAAGTATTATTTTTAAATGTCTTATAATATGTATGTAATATGTAGTATTTCTTGGTTACTGTACAAGTAAACATTAAACATATATTTTTTTAAATGCAGAATGTATTTTTTTGTATTCCAGTTATTTTTTTACCTTCTTCTCAATATAACCATTTTTTTAACATTAGACGCCACAAAGTTACCACAAAACTAAAACCCCCAAGTTATGTTTATTTTTTCTAAAGAAATAATCAATATAACCGTTAAAATAAGACAAACACAAGTTTCAGGAAGTGAACAATGGATTGCAATACAATTATTATGCAAAATTTTGCGTCATTACCAACCGTAACTGTTCTTACTAATAATAGGGTATAAATCATGAAATATCCATAATTTACGATTCAAATTTCAACAGAGAAAAAAAAAAGTACCCTTAAAAGGAGACAAAAGAATAAGGCATGCTCGTGAAAAGTAACTTGTTAACAAAAAATATACACGATCATTGGATACTTTTCAAATTGATACGAGTCTTAAAATTCGTATTTTTGTTTTATTAATTTGAGGCTTATAAGTATACAATTTATTTCAGTCGCAGCGAGATATGATGTTTCAAACTACTCATTTTTTTTAAATATACTTTTCATATTTTCAGATATTTCCCAAAGACCAATGATACTCGCATATTCTAATGAAACTGATGCAAGTAGGTTTATCAAAAAAGCTTTATAAAATACTTAAAGACATAAATAAAAACCGATTTTAAGTATGTACTTATTCCCATGCAGTAATTAACTAATTGATAGTTAATTACTGCATGGGAATAGGTACATACTTAATGTGTGAACTGACTATAGCCCTTTGAAATTGATTGTTAATTAAAAAATAATGTTTACAATTAAATTGATATTAGATATTTTAGTAACACGAAAACTAAGATTCAAAATAAATAATTTCGCAAAATGTAACGGTCTTTTCAACACCTACCCCCTTACGATAAGCTTTATTTGAAATAAATTTGCTCTAGAATATTTACACTATGCACCGCGATAGATATGTAGCTCATGCTTGGCTTAGAATAAAAGTGAAACAACTGAGTGTTTTGAAAATAAAATTATAATAAAATTTCTAAAAATTGGCCGATTATTTAAACTGTTCACTTATTATTACGGAATGAAAATTTTATAAGTACCTACCTGTATTTATTTATAAAAGTTAATACTTACTGAAAAATAACTATGTTGATTGGTTAGCATTCTGATATTTTGATGCCGTTTATTAACGGGGCACAAATTTATTTCAATTCAAAACCCTGTTTTATATTAATTTGTTTAATCTTTGTGCTGAGATGTGACCATTTCAGTTGTCGAAATAACTCGATATTACATTCCTTTAAGTTTAAAAAATGCTAAGGATGGTGCAAACTTTAGATTTATTAGACGAATCATGAACTGCTTTAAAAGTTATGAAATATCTGTATTTAGGTAAACTTCCTTTAAACTTCTCAAAGATTTTGCACTTTACATCCAACTTTGTTAATGTATAAAAACGGGATAGTTAGTATGTAAACGAAAAGAAACCGTGAAAAAATATTATTGTCTCGTTATAGGCAGGTTTCGTGAAAACCGAGTTCAATTATGTGTTTCTTTTTAAAAAAGTTTATCAAAATATTACCATTCGACCTTATGTAGATCCGTGAAAAAATGTTTAGGAGTTGGAGTACTTAAATCAGAAACAAAAAAGGACAATACGTTTGCAATAGAGTTATAATATAATATCAAGCCGTTTTCCAAATCGTTTTTTTAATCAAATTAAACCATGTTTTTGACTTTACATTACAAACACGGAAAAGAAGTTTGTAATTTGTTTTTATCAAACACTGTTTATTTTAGGGTTTGATAAAAACAAATTACAACGTCTTTAAACCTCCACAATTTTTAACTACAAAATATAGAAAATAAGTTTCTTATTATATTGCAAATAATGTAGGAATGCTCGTAGAAAGAAGATGCATTGCTTAAGATGAAGTAAGGAGCATTGAAATGGTTGAACTAAGTGGAAAGACCGAATAATGAAAGATTGATATAAATAATACATAATATAGAAGGTTTTTTAATACAGAAGGTTAAAATCGTTAAAAAAACGTGGCGGCACGACCAAATTATTCAAATTTCTGAAGAATTTCAAAAGAGTGAGGGACGCCTGAAAATTATTTATTATTGAAGAATATACACGTCGAGGTAAATGGACGGGGCAGAAAACAACGATGTGTTTTAGGATTGAACGATTTCAATCCTAAAACACATCGTTTGCAGAGATCTGTTCCTTCTGACTATTTCTAAAAAGACATGGCTCGATGGGGATGATAACGAAATAGTCTTGAAAATTGTGCTTTGTAGGTTTAATGCTTTTGCAAATATATAATCATTTTATATCAGATTGGCGATCTTACATACCCGTAGATCCATAAGTTTTGAAGTATTTACTTAACAAATCACAAACAATAAAAAGTAAAAAGTTTGAAATGGAGTTAAAATGTAAGATCATACCCTTTTCCTAATTGGAATTTTGATGGATATGGGTTACCACAAAAAGTTTTTTAACTTTCAACAGAATAAATCGGAAACAAAGTAAAAAGATTTTACTTTGACAAAGGATAATGGCAAATGGGAAAACCAATGACACTATTGAGACTTGAATCCTTCTATCTTGATGTCGAGACGTTAATTTGAGTGAAATATTTTCTTTCTTTTTTGTAAACGAATATGGCGAATGCATTAAAAAATATTTTTAATCGATTCAACAAATATATGTCTTCTTTTAGTTCGTGTACCGAATTATTATATTATTGGTTATCTTAATTGTATTAACAGCTATTCAGAACAGAAAACTATCCTAAATTACTGCTTTTGATTTAAACTGATTTAACTGTAGTTTATAAGCTCTTATTCTTTCTCTAAAGTTAGCTCTGTAGTCTGTTATCATTCAGGCTGGTTCTATTGAAATGTTGATTCTCAGCTTTACTTCTATATTTTTGGAGGTCTTCCTGTGTAACGCCTGCAGTGGGTATTTCATGCATTGCCAAGTAGGGAACACTTGGCAATGCATGAAATAGCCTCGCCAGTGTATTCTGCGATTTCTACCACATCTCACAATATATGTTGCTTCACATGTATATGTACAAGTATATACCGTACGGGGTCAGAATGTATAAAGCTTATACGTGATCAATCATAATTTAAAGAATAATCTAGAGTTGATACAAGAAAAATAAAAGTATGCTCAAAACAAATTAAACGATAATCCTCAGAAATCAAGAGTATACATTTACTGTTCAAATAAGAACTTTAATAGCTTTATAATGAGAATTTCCTGCTAAAGTACTCGAGTTTGCATTTTACATAAACTATCGCATACGGGCTACGTGCACCTTTAACTGACAATCGAAATAAAACTAAACGAAAGAAAAAAAAATCAAATAAGGCAAAGTAAGAAGCACGAATATTAGAAGATTGCCCATGATGAGATTTATGAATGTAAGGGGTAGCGAAAGAAGGCTGTTTCTGTTAAGAAAAGGAAAGTTAATCTATTTTTTCTACTTCCATGAGAGGGGGGCAGTGTGAATATATAGTACACTAGCATTTATATGTGGCAATCAACCAAAAAGACGTTAAACAAACTTTAATGAAAAATCTGACTGGAACCCTTTTAAAAAAATCGGTTACCAACGGAAATCGAACCCGTAAACCCCAGATCGGAAACCAAGTGTCTTATCAACTTGGCTACGGAGATCGTATCGAAATGATGTGTATATATTTAAAATTTTCACCACATTCGTGCTAGTAGTACGTCAAATAACTAACGAAATAACTTCATTATCTGTAGAAAAACCTGAATATTTATTAATACAACCTTCTCCGTTGTCTAGTTGGTAAGACTGTCTTCCAATCCGAGAGTTAAAGGTTCAATTCCTATCGGAACTCATTTAAAAAAATCCAGTCTGGTTTTCACATGAGGTATCCTTAACATATTTCTGGTTTGTTGGGAGTGAGTGCAAAATGGCATTAAACTCGAAACGTCTTATTGTAAACAATGCAAGTGAAATACAATACGATACAAAATTATTTTCATATTTTGAAATAATTGGATTGTACAACTTATTTAGAACGCCTAACACTTAGGCATTCTAAATAAGTTGTACATTGGAATTTCTGACTAGCCGTGATGTCCGTTTTAAGGCAGTCAAATTATCAACAGTAAAACGATACATACATATAGGTATATATTATAACGCCATTTTCCTACTGGGGTAGGCAGAGGAGCCAGAGCACCAGCATTTCTTGAATCATATTTCGCATATTCCACGTCCATGCACCTTCTCATACAGATCCTACGATTTATCTTACTTCTTAATTTTTCTTCTTTCAAAAGATCATTCACTCGATCTAACCACACTTTCCTTGGTTTTCCTCTACCACGCCTTTCAATCACATTTGCACTGTATTTTGTTAGTCTTTCTTCATTCATTCGTTCCACATGCCCAAACCATATTCCAATGCTCTTCTACATCTTACTCAATGCATCAGCCTTAAATTCCCATCCATCCCTAATCACATAGCTTTCATATTCTGTCATACATGATCACTAAGTGCACGCTAAGTGCAAGTATTCTTCTAAGTGCACGCATTTCTATATCATTTATTCAGTTCTTTTAGTGGAAGAGTATCATTCATTTTTTTAATAATATTTTTCATGTTATACCTACAATAAATACACTATAATAAACGTGTCTAATTTAACAAAATAATTTTTACGAAATTCTTAAGTCTAAGTATGTTTCCGGAGTTGTTCCTATTTCTTGCCAGGTTTAAGTATATTTACTTAAAGATTAAAACACATATTGGGAAAACATCCTTTCCGGGAACGTGTGGTTTTATTTTTATCGCAGTTTGCCACACAAATTTTATCTCTGCTACATCCGAAATGAAATTTCTACATCCCCCGGCAAAATAAAACTAACAACAATTTACCTACATTTATTCATATTTACTTTTTTTTCTGCCGGCGGCGAAACGTGACCATTTTTTTTTCTAAATCAAACAATGATAAAAGTGTAAATAATCAAAATATAATGATCAAAATTCTTACTGCATTTTTACATAGTTCTTTTGAAGTTAGTTAAGAATAAAATCGTTCTAATAAATACTTTTTTAAGACAGTTATGGCATAACAAAATAAACTTATACATAATAAAGATATTATCACAATAAAAAGATATAACACATTAACATTGACCATTTACACAGACAAGAGTTATACAGATTCGTGTGAAAAGTTATAATGTTATATCCGAAAAAAAAACTAAGTAAGTACTTAAATCATTAAAACAGTAAAACAAAAAAATTGCAAATGTCACCAAGACTGGGAAAGGACAATAAAAAAGTTATGGAGAAACACATTTCGTCACTGAAGAAAGATTAAAGATTTTTAAAAAGAGCTGTTTGAAGCAAGGCAACGAATGTAAAGTCTAACGGCAGCTGGTAACAGATTTCAGAGTCTGACTACATGAAAATTAAAGGATGACATAACGTGTAGAAGGGCAGCTCAGTAAGAGGCTAATATGAATTCTTGGAGCACTCTCGGGACAGATGTTACGAAAGAGTGCTAGATGATGAGTTTTTAGATTGATTGTTCGTATGTATATTTTTGTACGTTAGAGCCTTTAATTGCCTGAGCCTTGACCTGTCTCAGGTTTATATTTTTATATGGACGGTGGTATTCATGTGCGTACTTTTTTCGATATTTTTTTAAATATGATTCCTGCAAATGTTTGTCACTTTTGTAAAAAAATGTATTTATATTTATGCGCACTCAAAATTTTAATTTGTGTATTACTCTTGTAACATTTTTTTAATGATCGCTAATAGACCATACATTGTAATGAAATAAATAAACTTATCAATAGGACGAGTTGGATTTAAAATTACACAAAATTTTGTCTCTTTTTAAAGCAATACACACTGCGTGTCGATAATATTATATTTTTAAAGGAGCAGAAATTTCACAGGCATATAAAAAATCAACATTTTTTTCACTTTAAATGATAGGGCAAGATATGAAAATAAAAAAAAGAATGGAAGTCCTATAATTATTTAAGAGAAAGTGGTGCTTGGCTGTCACATGTCACCCCACCACGCGATATAGAATTTTTTCCCAACTTAGCGGCCATATTTAAGTGTTTTTTTATTTATGAATATGTAACGATTTTTTTCGATACTTTTTACAGCGCATTTTTTACCTGTGGTTTTATTTGAAATGTAGATACGATAATCTTGGCAACACCGATACGTAAAATGGATTGACATAGTTATAAATTTATCAAGTGGCTTGACGTTTACGGGTTTAACACTATAATAATATATGTAAAATGTTCCGTAGGGGAATTTTGGATGAGAAAAATAAAATGTATTATTTTTACTTTCTTTTTTGAAGCAATTTTTTTATTAATATTCACATCATCACCCCGTTTTCCTCGCGGGGTAGGCAAATATAAGTGAGCTCCTAAATGTTCTATCCAAGCACACAAATTTCGCATCCTCGACATTCAGAATCTCTTCATGCACTTTCTTCCATTATTCATGCTTCTCACTTATTCTTCTTTCAAAATGTGATCAACTTAATCCAGTACTAACTCATCCACACACTTTTAATAAAGTGGTAGTTTTATTGATAGCAACATATTATGTAAATATATCCATCGTTGAATGGGATGACGCCATTGTATCTTACAAGCTGTATCTTAAAGATGTTTTTTCGAAGAGGAGTAAAATTTTCAAGTCAATTTTGTCGAATAAATTAAATGTTCAGAATCGATATAATAGAGTGAGCATTATTACAATAGGGTTTTTGTTGTTACTAGTCCTGTAGTGTAAAATAGTCTGCCTCTATCATAAGTGTTAGATATATGAGTGGCGTGTGCAGCTTTAGGAATCACTCGATGGCATCCCTTCTTAGAAGGTCTTATCAAAATTTATGATTATATATAAACACTACTAATATACACTCCACTACACCTTAATTCGAGTATGTTACTATCACATATCGAAAGATCTACAAAAGTTTCTATGTGCATAGTTCGTCTTCCCTTGATAAGTTTTCTGCGGTTTTCTTAAAAAAAGTATTTTTCTAAACATATGACGATGCAGGAAAGTACCTAATCTAATGACCGCAGCCACCACCTTCCTATCTATACACTCAACTCATACATATTAATAAATAGTATGTTTAATCTGACAATAATAGGGGGGCTAGAATCCCTAGTTAGAGCGCCCTTGAAAAGAGTCCGCTCTATAAATGGGGCTATATAAATGGGCAATGTATTATTATTATAAATATTGTTTATAAAATATTTCTTTGATTAAAAATACTAAACATGTACAACGTAAGCTGGTCTGTTGGAAGAAATTACTGCAAAGTGTAACCTGATTGTAACCATGCAAACAAATAAATATTATATATGGTGAGTAGTAGATTACTTGATTATTAAACAACTATATTACAATTTCGTTATACAGAATACAACATTCATGTAAGGCAATCTCTTTCAATCAAAAGAAAACATTTTTAAGACATCAGAATGAAAGTTTTTTTAATGTGAATCAGCGAGAATCGAGCCCAATGAGTCCGATTAGGAAGACAAGCGTCTTAACAAAGGTTATGATGGTTTCTAGACATCCAATTCACATTAAAATGCGCCGGGAGAGTCATTTTTCATCTTCAACTAATCAAACGTGGTCAATCAAAGTATTAGACTATATGAGAAAAATTATACAATATTTAACCCAAAATCGTACCAGTCTCAGAATACTTTTTAACATATAAATTCATCAATCAAATATAAATAAGACATTAAAATAGGTAGCAAGTTAATGTACAGTACCCGGCGGTAAGTAATGCACATTGTGCTTAAAAGCGCAATTCGACTGAGGCAACACTGAACGACATGAGGCATGCGACATGTTTCCTAGTGTTGCCTGTTTCTAGGTATGCGACTATGTGCCACAAATTTTAACAATGTCGCATGCGGATTTTGACTCCCCGAGTCGCATGCGCTTTGTCGTCAATACGTGTAGCATACGTCTTAAACAATTCCACGGAGGCAACGTCAGTTTGGTACATTATGTATTTACAAACAATCGAGGCGGCTGCATATTTGGTAATAGTTTTGAATCGTAGAAAAAAAATAAAGCCACGGTGTTGAAGAAGAGAATTATATGTTGGTAGTCAAGAAGCTCAGAATGATGAAAAGCTGAACGCAAATTCTTGATTTTTTTTTTCACATCGATTACAGTGCAATCGTATTTACTCGCTAACTGCCTAAGTTTATAATTTTTTATCCTGTTGTCTTTATAATCACTAATTTTATTATTCCATAACTCCGGTGAATTATGATAATCTTCGATCAAAAAGGTAGTTTTATCAATATTCCACTCCATGTAGCACGCTACAAGCCGCACCGATCCGCTGACTTTCGGATAACGGCGACATTGTTCGATACGCTGAAACATGTCGAAAGGTGACGCGTGCGTCCCGGCAACAACAATCAACATGTAGCATGCTACAAAGACACTTGCTTCTTGTCGCTTCGTGTTCCTTCGATTGAAAGACTGTGTGTAGCATGCGTCAATGCCGCATACTACATGTTGCCTAAATGTTGCCTCAGTAGAATTGCGCCTTAAGAAAGAGACTGTCGGCCACAATAGACTGTCGGCTAACTTCGGCTTTATAGAGCGTCGTCTGTCACACAATACGCTAACAAATCGCGACAGAGTATTGTTACCAGATGAACTGTTTTACCAGACTAGGATACTTTTGAAGACCTTCGGGACCTAATTGGTAAGACGTCTGTCTCCCGACTCGGAAGTTACGGGCTCGAACCCCACTGGAACCCAGATTTAAAAAAAAGCATTCCAGTCTGGTTTCCACTTAACACCACTTTAACATATGTTAGTAGGAAGAGATTGTCACACAGCAATAAGTCCGCCAGATTGTACTTTATACAACGAAATTGTAATACTACACAATACTTAAAAGAAAAAAAAACGAGCTCAAGTTGAAATTTAAACGTCTTATCCAAGTCCACAAGGTAATCACCTTGCTATTATTTTTATAGTTATGTTACATATGTACCAACATAACAAACACGCGATTTTCCTGTTGGATTAAGCAGAAAGTATAGAACGTATATCATGTTAAACTTTCCTATTACGACATACTTCCTTCACCTTCTCCACATCTATACATCTTCTCATAGATTTATTTTTGTTTCTCTCACACCTTATCATACCTTTTTTTCTAATTTCTTTCACTTGGTCCCACCATACTTTTCTCGGTATAATATGTTAATTAAAAAATATTAATCTTGCTTTTGTTCAAATCCATTACAAAAGGTGGGGCCCTAATTAATGAATTAGAGCATAAATCTTCAAACAAGAAACATGAGAATGATTAAAATAATATAACTCACGGTGTCAAGTAGGATTTTGCAAGAAGACATTGAAAAATGACAAGCAAGACCCACGCCCTGTAATAAACCTGGCGGGGTCTTCCATTTATTTATCTATAGGTATTAATGATTACAACAACCCATCCTGTTCGCCAAAAACTCGTTCAATATCATACCAACGGTGTGTGGATCTTTTTTTATAACGCATTAATTTTGATGACTCTAATGCCAAATCCAACATGATGGATGAGAATTAATTTTGCCTATAAATTTATTTACATGCATAGATACCAACACGTAATGCCCCTGTTAGGGTAAGAAGAGAGGATAGAGCACCAAACTTTCCTATCGCGACATACTTCTTTCATACAGTTCGTTATGTTTCTCTTACACTAACCTCTCTTTCATTAAAAATTTCCCCATCACTATTTTTCTCGGTTACATTGTTAATTTGTTTAGTCAGTCTTTCATCAATATGCGATTAAATGATATTTTGTTAACAGCTTGCTTTCCCTATTTTGTGTCTAGTGGAATCAGACTTAGATGTTGTGCATCGTCTAGACACCAAACAGAGAAACTGTCTGAAAATCACTGAAAAAGGAGATATTCGCTTGTTCTTTACAAAAATCAAACCAGATATCCAACATTCAGTTTCTCAGCAATAAGCTCAATTATCTCATTAAATTAAAGGCAATTTCAATTAATTTTATTGTTTCATGTAGGGTGCATAACATTTTTTTCGATTTCAATATAAGTGGGTGGCAGGGAAATTTAATCACTCATGAAAGTTACAAAAGTGGACACTAAGTATTGAAAAGTTAAAAAGTATTAATTTTTAGCATCAACTTCGTATACATCACAATCTTTTTCATAAATTTGCGACGCTTTTTTGTCTTTTCGGAAGAAAAAAAAACACTACATTACGAAATGTTCTTCATTTTTTGACATGTTAAAAATTACACAAAAATGCTAGGGCTCACCACCGATCACGATTTTTATCAAAAATATATATTATTTATAGTTGAGGTATTACCACTGGGAAAGTTTAAATACATTATACTTTATTTAATAAAATACCGTTTTTCATAATAAGATGTTGGCCTAGATCAAGCATAATTCGGTATTGTTTGTGTTTATCTGATGATGAGGTGAAAACCTTGAAACCGGTCGGGACATACCTTTGTAGAAAAAATGGTGTTTTATTAAACAAACTGCAATTTATTAAAATGGAATATTATCTTTCAAATGACATACAGTACCCGGTGGTAAGTAATACACATCGGGCTTAAGAAAGAGACTGTCGGCCATAATCGGCTAACTTCGGCTTTATAGAACGTCGTCTCTGTCCCTAGAACGCTTGACAACGACTGACAAATCACGACGGAACACGTGTATGAATAACAGAGACGACGCTCTACAAAGCCGAAGTTAGCCGATTATGGCCGACAGTCCCTTGCGAAGAAAACTGACAGAATGTGTTTCGACCGTACACGAGGATGCACTAAGATTTTTGTTTCTATTTTGTATTAAAAAATACAACTCCTAAAGGAATGAGATTGAATTTCCGAACATATTCAAGCTCGCACTTTTTATTGTAGTTAAGTAAAGGCACAACTCCTTCCCGCTTTTTTTGTGAGCACGCGACCAGGTAATAAAAAATTAGGAAGGGGTTTGTTTCATATGTTTTATTTCGTATCATGGCGGTGTGGGGTTCGTGTCAATACCTGACCAGATTACGTACAGTGGACGACATCATAACATCCATTAAAAAATTAGATCGATTTTGTAACTAACGGATATTTTTTTTAACTAAACGATTTGATTACTTGTTTAAAAAAAACTTAATAAAACGTAACGTAAACTATGTGATTAATGAAAATTTTTCGTTTAATTTTTTATCAATAATAATACTAAACCAGAATAAGATTAAGAAATACACATTTTCTAAAAGTGGTTTTCAAATTTTGTTTGTACAAAATTGTACAAACTTTATATGTACAAAATTTGCAGAACATTCTATTGTACGAATTTTATACATACAATGTACAAATTGTGTGTACTATACAATTTGTACATTGTCTGGTGCGTACAATTTGTATATTATATATTGTCAGTTATCTGTTAATGGAAAACTCGTTGGACCACAATTAAAATTGGATCATATGGTAGTTTAAAGAATCCAAAAATCGCATGCAGTTTTCCAAATAATATCTACATTTTGTTGAGCACACGTTTCATAATAAATAAGTTAAATGTGTATATCTTAGTTAATTTACATCTCAAAATCATTCCATAAAATGTGCCATTATATTCCCTTTATATTTCAAAACTGGTCAATTATGGATGGATCTTTTTTGCATCGATGCTGCCATGCAGGTCATGATTGAGCATCTTGACTCCTATGATAGCCCTTAACGACTCATATCCATCTATCCCTGCATTCCATTGTTCGAAGAGCAGTTGTTAAGAGTAGTTCTATTGCATCTCTTACTTAGTCAGTCCAACGCATTGATGCTCTTCCTCCTGTGCGTCGTATATTCAAGCTTCCATTGACCACAAGCCTTTCCAACTGTCTCTTTGGTCACGAGCAATGAATGTGTTCAAAGAATCAGAGGACTTGTCGTAGACATATTGACGACAATCAGAAGGTGATTTTCAGTTCTTCAAGAATGGAGGAATAAGTTTGTTTTGCCATTCATGTAATTTGAAACATTTTTCTCCAGCATATTTCAAACGTACCAATTCTACGTCTCTCCCTTACTCTCAGGGTTCACGTCTCCTGATAAGGTAGGCAAGATGTGCATATAGACATATAAATGCAAAAAAAAGACCTGATTCGTAAAGTAAATTTTATGGGTTTATTTAAAATATTAATGCTGTATCATCAAGTGCGAGGAGAGCGCTGTTTTTCTGTCCATTGGGGTCCCAACGGTCTGGAAGACCCTCTCTCACGGTGTACCGTTCCTATGACAAGGAAGTCAGAGCGTTAGGAATGTCGTGGAGGGAGATTACCAACACCGCCCAAAACCGCTCTGAATGGAGAAGGCTGGTGGCCTCCCAATGCTCACTTGTAAAGCTTTAAAAAAAGGGTGAATTAAATTGAATTGAATTGATCATCAAGTGCATGATATGGTTGTGGAGAAAGCAAAATATATTTATCGTGATAGAAGAGGCTGACGCACTGTCCTTTCTGCTTACTCTGACGGAAACGGACTGATTGTATGTATGTTTTTATTTTACTCAAGATGAATTCATTGCTACCGAACTAATTAAATCAAACTGAATTCAAGTGTTATTTTGCTTCGAAGATTACGTAACATATATTTTAATAAAGACATTACATGAATTATTTTAAATAAACATTGTATTTTTTTGTTATCAATATCCAATGCCATCGAGAGTGAAATTGATAATTTCTTGGAAGGGTTCAGCCTGGAATGGCGCAAGATGTTAAATTGGACGATCGGCAGATGAACCTAAATGGGAACTTAATAGACATCAAAAATATATACTTAAAATATCAAGAAAGTGACCCGAACTTTTACAGAGCCGGATCAAGTATTATTTAATTGAATTAAAAATATATGTTTATGCGGTTTTTATTTAAAAAAAAAACACTTACATCAATTGCACTTGTATATATGTGCTAAAAGAGTCTAACTCACAATTCACGATTAATTGTTTATTTCAGTATTTATAAAGCATAAATCAATCCTGTATAATATGTCAAAATATCATGACCGGTTTGCACAGATTTCTCCGACTACACAAATTAGACCTGCTTCTTGTCAGTTTACTCGTAAAAAAGAATATCAGCAAGGATTCTTCAAATACTGCTAGATGATCTAGAATAGGTTCAATGTTTCTATGCCACACGTGATCGAGAGTTTTGTCATGATATTCGTTCGATATCAATAATGAGAAACCATGGGAAAAGCACGTTCGAAAATATTTTCAAAATGTATACGAGTATTTATTTAATATAAATAGGCCAAACCCCGTACGGTTGTCGTTCGAAACAGATTGAAATTATACTGAACGAACCGGTGTAAAAGGGGACGAGGCCAATTTATTTTGAATTGTAATTCATTAAATAATTAATTTATTTCCTTTTATATTGCACCTTATAATTACTTGTGTTTACTACTTCGAAACAGATTGAAATTATACTGAACGAACCGGTGTAAAGGGGGACGATGCCAATTTATTTTGAATTATAATACATTAAATAATTAATTTATTTCCTATTATATTGAACCTTATAATTACTTGTGTTTATTTATCTTATACTCTTTTTTTGAATGCAGACAATTATATGTGGCATTTTCAAGATGTCGGAAACGCGAAAACATTACAGTCAATATATCTGAAACAAGTCTTCAAGGAAAACTTTATCAACGATTAAAATTGAACAACAGTAATGTTTATACACAAAACATCGTGTATAAAGAGATTTTTGAGAATTAAATAATTCATCAATCAAGATGTACCTAAAGATGTACCTTTTTTATTTTAAACTTTAAACATTAATGAACGAAAAAAACTTTAAGCTGATCTTGCTCCATTCGGTATTTCAAAAATGTATAATTGGTTTTACTTCCGTAAATATTTCACGGGCTGCAACTAGTTTATTTAATTTATCAACTGTACACTTTCACGGCATATAATATAGAAAGTCATCAACTGCGTTACACTTTCACGGCATACTGTATAAAAGTCATCGAATGTATTCCACTTTCGCGACAAACCATACAAAATTCGTTAATTGTACTACATTTTCACGGCATATAGCATGTAATTAATTAATTGCATTACACTTTAATGGCATGCAATATTTAGTAATGTGTTTAATTTTCAGTAACATAATTAACTTGTATTGGGTGCTTTTGTTTTCATGTTATACAAAAGACACTGCTGTGTCGTGAATTAAATAAATAAATTATTACTAGCCCTTCCTACTATGCAGAAATATGTTAAAAGGCCAGATTTAAAAAAGACTGAAACTCAAATATAAGGCAAGTATTCTCTAACTTTTCCACAAAGAAACGTTAAATTTTAATTTAAAAAGTACTTTATCTGGAAGTATTTTGAATATTTTGATAAGGAATTCTCATTTCTCACATAGCTTCAATTCTTATAATTTTCTCGCTGAAGTATTTCTTCCCGTTTTATCAAGTAATGATAGGTAATTATGACTACCTCTCAAAATAAGAATTTTTATATGAAAACCCAACCTACGAATTATAATTTGAAATTAAATTTCGTATTAGTATATCTCAACCCATTTTGGATAAAAAACAAGTCAATTAAATAAGTTTTTCATGGCTAAATTATGACCAGAAAATATATTGGGTGTTAACATAAGTTGTGTCCGTTTTTTTTTTCAATTTAAAAATGAGCACCAAAAGTAAAACAAAATGGTAAATGGTGCTTTTACGTTACATATATTATTTTATTTTATTACAAGCCTTCAAAATGGAATATCAAGTAGACGAAAGTGAGCATTTTCGACACCACGACAATATTGTCTTTAAACATTTCAAATACACAAAGGACAATATTATATATTTGAGGCGTGGACCTTCTATACACAATTTATGTCCCTCCTCAAACTGAGGATGTTGATCTGATCGGGATGTTAGTGGTGCAGGTTGCAATGACACGTCTCCACTCCTTTCGGTCACTTGCCGTTTGCAGAGCAGTGTACCAGCAAGTCCCAGTCAATTATTTCACCTGCTATCCATCTCACTCTGCCTCTTTTTCCTGGCACACTTCCTATGGTCATATTTTTTTCAGGTTATCTGCCTCACGTCTGGAAACGTATCCCAAGAACTGCGGGACATACTGGAAACATATTGAGGACAGTCGTACAGTCACTTTTAACTCCTGGAGTATGGAAACGTTCGTTCTTTAGGCGGTCTACGAGATTCTCAGCATCCGACTTCAACATCACATCTGAAAGAAACCGATTCTAGAATAATTCACAAGTTTTTACTATCCATGTTTGGTGACCACCGTGGCCTAGTTGGTAAGACTCCTATCTTTCAACCTAGGAATTGTAGGTTCCGTTTCCATTCGTACCCTTTTTTTTTTAATTAGCTCCAGTGTGATTTTCACTAAAGGCCTTATCAAAAAATCTGATTGGTTGGAAGAGATTTCTACATATCAATGTACACACTAGATTGTATTGTATACAACGAAAGTGTAATACAATACAATAATCATTGCATGCTTCGGTGACGAACAAGAATTTAAGAAATATTCGTTTGTTTACAGATTTTAGATATTAAAGCATTTTGAATATTTCTGTTACTTTTGTCTAATAAACATTATTTTTTTATTGAAGAAAATAAACAATGAATTTTCTATTCCTCTCCTGATCTATACCTGTACCCGGCAAACGGCCATTTTTTTACAATGCTCAACAGTTGGCACCATTGTGACGGACTACAAATTAATGTAGATTCTTTATATCTTCGGTCTCTGCCGAAGTACCTTTTAATATGTTGGCCATATTTCGATACAGATGGAGGTGCAGATATGCTTTCTAGGATACAAATCATACAGAGACTCGAGCGAAAACCAAACAAAATATGGTAACCCGCGCAAAGGATTCTATCACCAATTAGTATATCTAAAGTAACTATTTGAAGCATTTTTACCACTTTTATTTGGTTGCACAACGCTGGAATGGTGATTGAAGGCTCTTTAGGATAATAATGGCAGCAACCCGAAACGAATAGAAAAGTATGGGTTACGTTCCTTTTGTGATAATCGATCGATTGCTTTACCCAATAGCAAATTCGAAAAGGACACAAAAAAGCATTCTTAGAATTGGCCATCCATCCTTTATAAAACCGGTGATTTGGATTATACATACACGCGTTTCAACGTCTCTGTAGTGTAAAATTATGCAAGATCAGCCACATAGTCCTAAATCAGTTAGAAGTATGTTTGGATTTAATTGCATTACCCTTTCGTGTTTCCAATTATTGTCATATTAAACTTTTCTTAGTCTAGTAACAGATCGGTCGTCGGTAAAACGAATTTGATAATAATAAAGGACGTTTAGAGAGCAGAATAGTCTTTGAGAATAGTCTCAAAGGGTCTCTAACTTGGAATATCATAGATTGACGCAATTTAAGTACTTAATAGATTTTTTTTTCATGGGATTTCGATATATTTATTAAATAAATTAACAATCTTGGTAGCCTGGTTGGTAAGACAGCTGTCTTCCGTTACGGACGCCACAGGTTCGACTCCCTTTGATATCAGATTTTTTAAAAAGGGTATCAGTCTAGCTTAGACCTCTTTAATGTCTTTCTGGTTGGTCCTAAAAGAATGCCGTATGATAATAAGCCCGCCGGGTTGTATTGTATGCAATGAAAGCGAAACCAATGCTTAGCAATACAATAAATTGACCAAACCTCAAGTATAGAGTATCGAGCAGGGTATTTCTGTCTTTCAGAACTTTTATTGTACTAAAATATTTATCTTTTGTTGGATATATTAAACCCTGGAGATTTTATTGCCATGTGGAAATCCCTTCCAACCAACCAGAAATATGACAAGTGAAAACCATGCAGGAACCCTTCTTAAAAAGTCAAGTGTTTGCGGGAATCGAACCCGCAGCCCTCGAGCTGGAAGACGATCGTCTAACCAGCTAGGTCACGGAGGCCATCGTTTCTGTTATTTTCATAGAGACAGATCCTCTGTAGAGCGAATATCATAGTGACAGATCCTCTGTAGAGCGAATATCATAGTGACAGATCCTCTGTAGAGTGAATATCATAGTGACAGATCCTCTGTAGAGCGAATATCATAGTGACAGATCCTCTGTAGAGCGAATATCATAGTGACAGATCCTCTGTAAAGCGAATATCATAGAATAATGTAGTTGATGCATTTTTTGACCATACTCATAAATTGACTGAACCACAAAAATAGTTTATCAAGCATATTGTTTATTCGTACGCATTCTTCAATACATTCGAATTGATAAAGAGGACATGTTTAAAAGCATAGCCGGGAGACAATATTGTCTACGGCCCCAGAAATCAAGCCTTGAGGTTGTAAACCAAAGTAGTAGGCTAGTAATTCATAGTTCGCTATCACACGTGTTGGAAATACTACCGCACGTGGACAGACAAGAACACTTAGCACACATATAGCGTGTGCGAGTATTTCTACCAGGTGGGACCCCTTTTTTCATTTTCTTTTTGGATACCATTGAGAATTAAACTCGAAACCCCCAGATGGAAGGCTAGCGTCTTAATAAAATACCAACTAAGCCACGGAGGTCGTCGAGTACATTTATTCTTTCTTTTATTATTTTATTTATCTTTCGTTGTATACAATGCAACCTGGCGGGTTTATTGCCATGTAGCATTCTTCTAGCCAACCAGAAATATGTTACAGGACCAGAAAAATTCTATCATAATATTAGATTGATTTGAAACAATTAATTTATTAGACGAAGAAGAAATCGACATCCGAGACGTCCTATTCAGGGACTTGAACAGTAAGAGAGAAAGCTTGAAATTAATCCGTTCGCGACAGTTAAGTTAGTGCAGACTTTTTAGAATCTGACTGACATGGCAATATTTATGACTATCATATATCAACCTAGCAGCTGCATTGAAGACAGACTAGAGTATAGTTAGTACTAATTTGTGAGTCTACTTTGAGTACTTATTTGTGAATCAGGTAAACCAGAATAAATATAATTACAATAATCCAGACGCGACACAACAAATTGATTAATAAAAGTTTTTGTTTATCTTATTGGAAGACATAAGCGTAGAAATGTTAACTCTGTAATACTATAGAATCCTGAAAAACCCGTATAACTTATTTATCTATCGAAAGAGAACTTGCTATCAAAAAAGACACCAAGAAATTTGATTTAATCTTTTGGAAAAATAGCAACACCCATAACTGATAAAGCATCCCCATCAAGAGAATGATGTCTACGCGGTGAAGTCACCCAGAAAAAATGGATCTTTCTTTACGCATATACGTCTATAAGTCAATTTACCCCCTTACCTTTTTTTACTTCTTATGTGGTCTCATTTAAAATCATTATTTTTTCAGTTTAATATTTTGTCAAATGTCTTCCTCTTCCTTTAGTTAATGCTGCTACCTACCGCTAACGTTGATGTCTCAAACAAATGTTATTTGATCACGGAATCCCTTTTTTAGCACGGGCCAAATTATTAATTTAAAGGACTGCCTACTTATCCCTTTCCTTATTATTGTTATTATACTTGTGGCAACAGTCCGTTCTCCTTTGAAACTATTTCCGGGGTAGACGGTTTTTTACTGCGCAATCAAAATTATATTATAAAAACACCCGATAAAAAAGTATCTCTTATAAAAACGTTGAGCAGCGATTGTAATGCGTCGATGCTTCTTGGTAGGACAAAATTTAATTGTAGTATTCAGTGCTATACTTCTTGAAATGTTAATTTATTAAACTACATTTATTTATTTATTTTTCAGGCCCATTGCGCAATATAGGTTTCCCTAATTCGTGCTAGTACAAGGACCAAACATAACAAGTACAAAAAAAACATGTATTTAATAATTCAACATTTCAAAACTTATTTGATAAAAACAATTGTAAAAATATGTATGTTATATGTAAATACTATGACAAAATGTAGCATGTTAGGTAATATAACAAAATTAAACAAGTACTACACCAAATTTAAGAGATTTTTCCTGAAGGAGCTGAGCGACACATGAAATACGTCTATATGAGGACACACACGGTTAAAAAGTGTGATAGCTCTACCTACTGGCATCTCCAAGGCAGGTTTGTTCTATGTTTGTCTGTCTTTATTCTTTTTTTTTCTAAATGGTATCACTTACGACTAAAGCAATGCAATCTAACCCGTTAGATGCCACACGCTTCGTCGACCCGGCTAATGACTGATGGACATTTGGAAAGTCGAACAACAAAAGCGCTGTATATATAGTCTGGGTATGGATGTTCATCATGTAGGCTAAAGTTCAGTAAGAACTACATGGCCAGCGGAGATCAGGTTGACCGCTAATTAATAATAACCAAGTAAGCTCGTTTATTGATAACAACAACAAAACAATTCAAGAAGAAATATTAAAAAGATCATAACGAAGTAGGACTCTTCCAACTGAAGAAAGCCTTGAGATAAGATGTTGAGGCACGTTTTACGGGAATCAAGTATTTAACGGAATAAGCATGTTATTTATTATTGGCCCTGATTTAAGTAGATTTTTAATTGGTTGTCTGATATTTAATGACAACACCCTCACTCAGATACACAAAAAAATTACAATATAATTTATTAATGACGTACTATTTAATGTTAAAGGTGGAATTCGGGCAGTCAAATAAATACAAATTTAAAGTTCAGTTTTTATTGGTTCAGAAGAGATTTCTCCTTGCCTAATTGTATTCATAAGATATTATTGATTAATTAAGTTAATACGAGTATTGAAATTAATTTGCTGTGTAATTAATTAATATTTTGTCGTGAAGTCTAAAAGTAACTAATATAATTGAGTCGATTGAAGATTTTTTTAATTTTTTGATTTTCAATGTCATTATTAGATCTGGAATTGAAAGGGTGTTTCTGATAAATATTAAGGTTATCAAAGTCATTGTTAGATCCGGAATTGAAAGGGAGTTTCTGATAAATATTATGGTTATCAAAGTCATTATTAGATCCGGAATTGAAAGGGAGTTTCTGATAAATATTAAGGTTATCAAAGTCATTATTAGATCTGGAATTGAAAGGGAGTTTCTGATAAATATTAAGGTTATCAAAGTGTGACATTTGGACCATGTCTTGCTTGGTGAGAAATATCGCCTTCAATAATTCATCATTAAAAAAAAAGGTCGATAGATGAATAAATCTAGTAAGAAGACAAGTGTCATCGCTACACAATATCAGGGACTGGAGACTGAAGATCAGGGTGTTGGAGAGCTGATTCATCCGGCTTTAGAAATAAAAGCTTTTGATAATTCGCAATATCGGGAAACCTGATGTGGTAATGAAAACGAAAAATGCCTCGATAAATACACATATAGTACAAATAATCATTTTAATTGACTATCGACACTACTTACACAATTATGAAATTCAAGAATTAAAAAACAACGCATTCCAAACGGTTTATTCATAAAAACCCACATTTTTTTATACCTTACAAAAATATACATAAAGGGATCAGTTAACCCTTGCGCGTGTGCCGGGTAAATCGGCGTCGCATTGTGTAATGAAGGTAAAAACTCTCCTTAAAAAACGAAAGGGTGTAATCGGTACCAAAAAAATATAAAAAAACAACTCGTTACTAACCTGCCATGGGGGCTTTCTGGATTACTAAGCAGAGTGAAATGGTATATTTTTCTTAGTTACCATCCTAAAATCAACCCCTTTCGATGTCGCTATGTCAGGTATGTTTATATTACTGAAAAAAGGGTGAAGAAGCACTTGCAGTATATTTTTTATAGACGGTTTTTTTGTCCGTAGTAAAAAAAGGGTTAAATGTTTTAATTAGATAGGTCGCTTCTTTTTTATTACATCTTATGCTTTTATTTTGAAACATATTCATTATTATATGTTATGGATATCCGTGTAGACTGAAACTGAGATAATATCCTCTCATTGTTATTCAAAAGTTAATGAGAGCGTATAAATTTCAACAAAGGGTAGTCATGAGTATTCATAAATAATTTATGAGTGATTAGTATTTTTGTGTAATGGGCCGGGCTGAGGGATACGGCGGATTACCTTTGAAGTAATTATTTACAAAACGGTCGTTTTGTGCATTAATTAGCCTTATTATACATTTTGATCAATAATAAGAGTACATTAATAATAAAAAAATAGTTATTAAGTATTATTTACATAAGAATAGTAAAATTATTGTAATTATGTATTGTGCGTTTTGCAACAAGTTTGCTATCAATCATTAATTATTATAGTTCGGAAATTCTAGGATGAGTCCTGTGACAGCTCATAAATTAGCCCCAATACAACCTTGTAACGACGTTAAGTAATTTTAATTATTTTATCAACTTTAATATAAGCCTCAATTCTAATAAATAGCAAGTTATTTAGGTTAATACATTACATAAGGTTGTATTAGGGCAAATTTGTGAGCTGTCACAGGACTCATCCTAGAATTTCCGAACTACAAGATATTTAAATCTATAGGTATATGTTATGTACAATTTTATCTTATAAACAAATTTTGTGTTTTATTTTGAAATTAAGTATGCCTTAAGATCCCTTGAAAGACATATACTTGTGTATATGGTTTGTCTGCATTTAAATTAACAAATATGAAATCACACTATAAAGCAATGTTTGAAAGTAGGTTAATTTAGATTCATTGACATAAATGCTTTATTTATTATTTATTTATTTAACACTTCATTGTAAAAATAACCAGTTAGTATTGTTGCCAGGTGGCAATCTCTTCCAACCAACAAGAATAAATATATTTTTAAAAATATGATACAAGAAAATACAAACGTATAGCACAACACTGAATGTAAAAATGTAATCGGATACATACATATACTCGTATATACGATTACTCCTTATCCTTGTCGAGGTACGCAGAGAGGAGAGAGCACCTGACTTACCTATCGCGACACATATATTTCGCCTCTTCTACAACCAAACACCATCTCTCTAACTTATATTTTATTATGTTATTTATAGTTAAGGCATTAACATAGTGGAGGTTTAAAGACATTGTAATTTGTTTTATCAAACACTGTTTATTCCACTTTTTTGTAACGGTATAGCCCTACCGGTTTCAAGGCTTTTACATCATCATCAGGGGAGCACAAAGAGTATTGTTTGTGCTTCCCTGATGATGGGGTGAAAGCTTTGAAACCGGTAGGGTTATACCGGTACAAATAAGTAGAATAAACGGTGTTTGATAAAACAAATTACAATCTCTCTACGTTTCCTAATTTCAAAATATCATGCACTTGATTTAACCATACTTTCCTTGATATTTCTCTACCACGCCTTCCACTTTCAATCAAATACAATTATTTAAATTATATCAACAAAACAAAGAGTTTTCAAATAAAATCTTTTTCATGTGTATATTATAGGACACATTACCAAAAAAGTACTAAACATAAAATGGAATAACCAATATCTCAGTCAAGACCTAAGATTGAGGATATACCGGAGAAGTACCCTCTTGAACTCAACAACAACTACCATAGATTAAAAATATCCGTCAAACCAAATATGGAAGAGTTATCCAATTTTTGTATTCTTACGATTCATATTTTTTTTGCTACTGTCGTTAGCTAATTGCCAGTCATATTTGAATTATAAAAGGTTCCGTATGCTGCTAGTTTCTATTCTTCTCACAAACATTTTATTTTCTACTCTAATAAGTTACTACTTTTTTCTTCAACTCTTACACCGAGGACATCATTCAACAATGTAATTCTTATTTAATTTAAATTAAAATTGTATCATCCCTCCACAACCTGTTCTTTATCATGACCAACCTACCTCCAGGCACCTACATTTATTTACTAACAATAAATAATTAATGTAATCAAAGAATGATAAGACAAACACCCATGAAGCGTTTCGGATATGAGTAATTGTTACCTCTTGAGCTGCAGGTCGCGACACCTCATCCCGTTAACCACTCGTCAGCTTGATGCTATCAGGACACAGGTGCCAGTAGAACAACCCATGCGCAGGACTGATCACAAAAAAAAACGTGTTTAGCCAGTGTCAGCCACTCTGATAAACAGGTGATTTTTTTTCGTTCAGCAGCCCTCCGCAATAGTAAAAGTGTGGCTCACATTTTAATACACATTTCTCAAAGGATTCTAAAAGTTTTCCAGCGATGTTAGTATTGCTTCTCTGAAGGTGATCAAAATGGGTCGACAACAAGTTGACCAAACCACTGATAATATAAGAATCCGAGGATCTTTCAATACTGAAACGTAGAAAAAAAACCTTAGTTGTCCGATAGTACTGTTTTTATATTTTTTGCTCTTTTTGTTCGATCCCCATGACTGAGGAATGGATCGTGATTTTGCAGGCCAATCTGTCCAATTCAACCCACGACGATTCTGCACATCTCCCTACATTGAACCTCTCGGAGTGTTGTCGTTACATCTCCCTACATTGAGCCTCTCGGAGTGTTGTCGTTACATAGGACCTTGTAACATTCCTGACTTGGCCAGTCCATCGGGCTGACGGTCTGCATCTGTCTGGACAGTTTAATTTTGATCATCATTTTTATTATGTTCAAATTTTCACGAATAATTGACATATTGGTTGAAAAATTATTTATTTTTTTAACACTTCATTGTAAAAATAATCTGACGAACTAATTACCAGGTGGTAATTTCTTCCAACCAACCAGACAAGAGGAAATAAAATAAGTTACATGATCGCAAAAAATTATTCATCTTAACAAAACAGATTATTGATAACGGAAATTTTTAGTTTAATGTGATGGGGGAAATTCAAAAATGTATTTTTTTAAATATTAACTGTGTAAAACGTAAAAAAATAAAGAGCTTTTTATAAATGTTCAAAGTAAGACAACATAGAGTTCAAAATGATCTCTTCCAAATAAACTTACGTATGCTTATAAAGCCTACTCGCGTGTTACTTGTTATGAGATATTTGGGACACTATTATTAAAAGAAGGTACAATGTTTATGATGGTCGAAAGAGTAGTGAGACGGTTCGTTTACGCAGAAATAATAAATTTAAAAAAAAAAACAAAAATAATTTATACGAAAAATATATAAAGTATAAGAAGTTAGGAAGAATTTAAACGCAAAATGAATTAAATTCGAAAAGAGCGTAGAATGAAAAGTTTTTATAATAAGACAGTATGGATGACGAGGTGTAAGGAAGTGGCAAAAGCGAAATATGTATGACAGGATATAACGAAATGGAGATCTGTTATTTCTGCCTACACCAATAGGGAAATACCGTAATGGTGGTGGTGATGAAAATGATGAATATTCTTCTCTTACTCGTATTTCTTCAAGGTTTTCGGTAATTACGAGCCTTTCTCAACTGCCCTTCAATCTCTCTGCAGACAAGAAAAATGACCATCTCCGTGGCCTACCTTGAAAAATGCTTGTATTACAACCGAGAAGTTGCGGGTTCTATTCCCTTTGTTAGCATTATTTTAAAACATGTTTCAATTCTAATTTTCACGTGAGGCCTCTTTAATACCTTCCTGGTTGTTTGGAAGAGATTGCTACATGACAATCAGCCCACCGTATTACTGTTAACATCGAAAGTGTATTTCAATTAAATTCTCAACTGCCCTTCAATCTCGGTGCAGACAAGATAAATGAAAACCTCTATGGCCTAGCTTAAAAAATGCTTGTACGAGTATTACAACTGAAAAGTTGCGGGTTTTATTCCCTTTGTTACCATTATTTTAAAACATGTCTCCAGTCTAATTTTCACGTGAGGCCTTATAAATATCTTGCTGGTTGGTTGGAAGAGATATTCACATGACAATCAACCTACCGTATAACTGTTAACATCAAAAGTGTATTTCAATTCAACGTGTCCATAAAATTGGAAGATTCCTTATAAAAGAAAACATATAAAAATACTTAATTATTCAGTTCATATAATATCTAAAAAACAGCGTTTAAATTATTGAAAATTACACAAAAAAAATTAATATAAAAAGTTAATTGAATCACATTAGTAATTATGGTATTACAACACAAAGTTGTCGAAACACTGTATTTATCCAAACCCAAATAAACCCTTTATATCCCTTTTACCCTTTCGTTCATGGCTCACAAAAAAGGGTTGGAATGCTTCAAGTTCTTAACAAAAAAGTGAAAACTAATACCTGATTCACAGTACACAGTAACTGTTCAGATCTACAACCGCTATCCCGAAAGGGTTCTCCTCTTTGAAAGGATAAGCGGTGCATACATCCTTTATTGCTAAAAAAAGGGGTATTGCTTTATTGCGCGAAAATAGTCAATAAATCGCCATTTAAATGCCTTAATATGAAAGGGTTTTTTAACAAAAAAAAAAGGATTCATTGTACTGTGTAACTGCGTGTAATTTATCGTTAAACAATTGTTGGGGTGACGCGGGTTATGAAAGGTAATCATTAAGTAATAATCGGTTTATTGATGGGGTTTACCAAAGTTATTTTGCAACAAAAGGGTTGCTTATATGAATTCATTGTAAGGACATTTTTTTCGGTAAATATACTTCCGGGAAGTATGTTTTTTTTGTAGCTAATTTGTTGACAAAGAATGAATTAAGTGCCAATATCAACAAGTCATATTGAACCCTTTTCCTTTTTTGAGTTCTGTAATCAATACAATTCGATCGATGATTTTTCGATTAAGTTATAACGATACGAATGTTTTTTTTGTTTCATACTTTTAACAACCATATATTGAGAGAAAGGAGATTAATATTATTTTTATTACATTTTCGTTATATACAGTACAATCTGGTGAACTTACTGCCACGTAGCAATATCTTCCAACCAATCAGAAATATGTTAAAGAGGCCTTAAGTGAAAACCAGACTGGAATTCTTTTTGAAAAAATCTGGGTTCCAACGGGAATCGAACACGAAGCCTCCGGGCTGGGAGACAAGCGTCTTACCGACTAGGAGGCCACGGAGCAGGCCGGAGAAGGGGGTTTTGTATTATCACATCTAAAAAGTATACATTTGACATTCGAGTATACATACAATATATTAAAAAATATTAAATCAAAGATACACCGTTAAGAGTGCACTTACAGTAAATATGTGTTTTACCGATTGAATATATTGGAATATGTATATTAGTGAATATGCTACATTCATTGTTTTTTTCGAAGTTTTCTTAAAAAAAATACATTTTAATCGTTTGCACTGATATTTTATTCTACTTTCATTGTATATAGTACAACCTGGCAGGTTTATAGCCATATGGTAATCTCTTTCTCCAATCAGAATGATACTAAAAAGGCAACAAATGAAAACTAGACTTTTGAATTTTTCAAACCAGGCTGATAAACAAGACTTCTGAGTTTTTCAAATCAGACTTTTTTTAAATAATAATAAAAAGACAATTTATGTAGCGCCGTTTAAAGAGCAAATTCTCCTCAAGGATGCTCTAACTCGGGAGTCGAACCAATATTATTGACAGATTAAAAATATTACAAAATAAATATATATCATATAAGTTGAGAGTAAGGATAGGAAGGAAGGGGCTGCAGCCATTAAATCGAGTATTATCCCGCATTTACATATGTTCAAAGAAACATATTTGGAAAGAAAACCCCAAAAAATTTACCAAGGAAAGACGAACTATAAATAAACTTTAGTAAATCTTCAAATATATGATAGTAACGCATTCGGGTTTAAACGCTTCCTAAATTTGCACACCATTCATATCTCGAACATTATGGCGTAGACCTTTCAACGCCACAGGACCTGCAACTGTAAAAGCGCTAACATTATACCCTCAAATAAGTAGTAATGGTCATCGAGCCCGCGGCCTTTTTGCTCTTCTTAAATCTTCATTTATTTGATATTCCATGATACAATTGAATCATTATTATTTGTCTGAGGTATATCTGCTGACTTTTTTCGAGTGCTCTAATATGTCGTCTGCAGAGGACCCATGATTCGTATCCATACATAAAAAATAATATGATTACAGCTTTACAGACTGTCGTTTTGGTTTTTGGTGCTAGATTGTGATTACCAAACACTAACTAGCCTAAGAAGTCAGCGAAACCATGTAATAGGTGACATATCAATAAATTTACCATGTACCTATAATGAAATGATGGTCATCTTATGAACATGAATTTCAGAAATTAAGAATTTTGTATTCATGATGTACAAATTGAACATCATAAAAGCTTTTGTGTTTACGTTATTTTCAGTGTTGATGTGTTGACACTAAATAAAATACAGCCTGTATGTTTTCAATATCACCCGATTCACTGAGAAACCCGTTTACGTTCATCTGTCAGCATCTTTGTAATGTGTCAGATTGTATTACACTTTCAAAGTAGACGAGTACATGAGAACCTGGCGAGCTTATTACCATTTAACGATCTATTCCAACCGACCAGAAAATATGTATAAACAAAGCTTAAGTGAAAACCAGACGTACCTTCTTTAATACTCGGATATATGTATATATTGTAATTTATTTTTAACAAACACTGTTTATTCCACTTTTTATGACGGTATAACCCTACCGGTTTCAAGCTTTCACCTCATCTTCAGGGAAGTACAATCTAGACTCAAAATAAATTACAATGTCTTTAAACCTCCACAACGTTAATGCCTTAACTATAAACAACATATATGTATATATTTTTATATGAATGTGTTAAGTGTATACAAAATATTCTATAAAATCTTCACTCACAAAGCTCTTTAACCAGGATGAGAGTCTTGGAGAGTAGATATGTGGCTAACATGCTTTGTGAGTGGAGATTTGCATTACTACAAATAAACCTTTGTAGATCATGTGATATATTCAGCTTTAAGGGTAGTGTAAGTGTATAATGTTCATATATCATCATAAACTTTGATAAGACCTCTCGAAAAAATGGTTATCTTCAAGTGCTTTCTAAAGCTGCTCATGCACAAAGGCATGAAGATCGATCTTATGAAATATTACTACAGAAAATGACAGTTAACCAAAACAAAAATCTTTAATTAATTAAATATTACACAATAATAATACCAATGATGAAATAACTAAATCAACACGTGAAAGTGACGAAAATACAGTGTTATCAACTAAAACCAATCGAAAATAGACCATAAATATTATGGAATATTGTGCACAACTTTAAGAATTGTCAAAAATTTAATAAACCTCAATTTACTATAGAAAGAAAGAGTACATCAAATTACGTCTAGCAGATACAGTAGCGCCCGAATGAAAAGCTTGGTCGTAAAATGTAATTAAGTCAAGTTATTCTAAGATTTAATTTCGAATTGCAGCAGGACTAACGTATAAATTCGATTAGCAGCAAATCATCATAGAAGTGTGAAAAAAATATCGATTCCTGTCATTACATGAAAAACTAGAAGCAGGGCGGAAGGGATAGTTTATTCGCAGAAATAGATCTGGTATGGTATTAAACTAAAGTTAATTTAACTGTAGTGAGGTATAGATATCTGCTTCATGAAGCGACAACAAGACATGTTGAACTACTATACGATACCTGCCCTAATGGCTTAACAATGAACTCATTCGTGGAAAACGTTTATTTTCCATTGTATATTTGGTTTCATTTACCGATAAGGTCGAAACAATTCTGTCCGTTTTTTTTCTCACATTAATTCCTTTTAACAACCTTCTGTGTATTTGAAATAAATTACCAAACGTAAAGATACAATTCCTTCGTTTTGTATTTTTTTTCTACAATGCAACATTTACATTTAAAATCGTGTTCATAGAAAAGCAAACCGAAGAAAACGTTGCAAAAAAACACAATATTCTGTATATAAAGAACCACTTCACTAGGCAAGGCCTGTGACGAAGTGGTCTCATTCCTTAATCACAAATTTCATTTGTTTGTCATAAATACTAAAACACTCAGTTCAAACATTCACACTGCATTAATATCCTTAAATCTCAAATTATCACGTACACAATTCCAACCGCACCATAATTTCAACAATGACATCAAAATCATATCCATCAACTCCTCATCACATGCTTAACATTCGCACCAGTTATTCACTCACATCCCATATGGAGACTTAAAATTGAATGAAAAAAAAAACAAATATATTTTAAGAATGTATTATTCTCCAAATATATAAAATAGGAATCTAAAGGTGGTTTGATGTATTAAAAGAATAAGTTGAGATATATTTAAAAAATAAATACAAATTCATGGAGAACGAGAAGGTGGTAAACTGAAGAATGAATGCAATTCGGATATTTTTTACTGAACACAAAAGCAAATGTGATAAAATGTATGGACGCCGCAATAACTATGTACGTGGATAAAAAGTTGTGGAGATCTGTCTCTTCTACCTAGCGTAATTGCACCACACGTATGTGTATTATGTCCTATTAATCTCTACCTAGCGTAATTGCACCGCACGTATGTGTATTATGTCCTATTAATCTTCTACCTGGCGTAATTGCACCGCACGTATGTGTATTATGTCCTATTAATCTTCTACCTAGCGTAAGTGTACCGCACGTATGTGTATTATGTCCTATTAATCTTCTACCTAGCGTAATTGCACCGCACGTATGTGTATAATGTCCTATTAATCGGTAATAATATCGTTAGAAAAAATAAGAAAGTAAAAATCATTCCTTTTTATAATTATCATATGTTATTATTTATACGCTTGCATAATATTTATTCAAGTGGTGTTTAACCTTTTATGCACACGTTTACATATTTATTTTAACACATAGCTTTCGTCTTCCGTGTTCATTCACCCAAACAAGGAAATAGCGAAGTATAGTCAGCAGCGGTGCAATACATTTCCGTGAAACGGCTTACATAAAAACATTCGTGTCCCGGTTTATCTTCCTGCGCAACTATTGCGTAAAGCCCCAAGGACGAGAAAAAAATCCCAGTGCATAAAACTGCAGCTGTCCGCCACACTCGCCAACTGCTCTCCTTCCCGCATCGTACAAAACGGCATAACTACCATAGCAACGCGTTAAGTTTATCTCATTCCGAAACTGCGGCATCGGGGGATGCCATGGACCAACCCTGTGCACCCTTAACTCTAGGGGATCGAAACTCCCCTTCCGCAACCCTTACACTACACGCACACACACGCACAAGGTGAATCTATCGAAGGGCTCCGAACGGGTTTCACCATTTTATCCGTTGTTTCTAGCCTTCATCATTCGCTACAAAAAAAATCAAACAATTGCAAGTGTGCAAAAAAAGTGCGCCATCGATTCGTTCACGCCTGGCTTTTTTAGAGTTATAATGAAAACTGGGTCAGAAAGGATTTTTTTGCACAGTGATAATAACTGATTCGCGTGCCGCTGAATTGTGATTTATTTGAACACCCTTTTTCCTTATTTCCAACAAAGAGACTGATTGGGGATTAAAAGAGGAATTTGTCGTCGTTTTTTAAACATCCAGCTCGATTGAATGGGTTCCGATTGTTTGATATGACGTATTCCTGGAGGATGAAGTGGTCGTTTCGTATCGCAAAATGAGTTATCCCACCCAGACTAACAATCCAGATATTGACAGGCTGTCGCCGCACAAATATTTATGGCGTTTGTTATTATGGAGTAAATTTTTTTTTCTCAATATGAGGCTGAATTAAATGTGTTCAGTTGATAAAAATTTACCCCAAATCGCGGGTTTATATGTGAAGTATAACAAATTCGTTTCCAAAAATTTAATGTTGAAATATTATTAATGGGTAATAAAATTATTTATTTTTTGGAAACATATTATCAAGTCTGAAGTTAAAATTAATTTGCATTATAAAGAGAACCAAAAAAACAAATGTGTTAAAAGAAATTAAAAAATAGTAAAAGTACATACATACCAACACGCCATTTCCCTACCCGAGTAGGCAGAGAGGATAGAGTACAATACTTTCTAATCTCGACACATATTCTTCGTCTCTTACTTTTTACATTTCTTTCTTTCAAAATTTAAGTCACTTAATCTACCATACTTTCCTTGGTCTTCCTCTACCACGCCATCCATTTAAATTTGCACTTTATATTTGTTTTGTAGGTATTTCGTCATCTACATGCCCAAACTGTCTCACAGTGCTATTATTTATCTTATTTAACTCATCAGCCTTAAGTTCATGAGATATGCTATATTATGAAACACTACTCTTGCAAGTCAAAAACAGTAGACACGAATGTTAAAATGCTTAATAAAATTATACAAAAATTACCCAATCAACATTTTCCTGGAACTGAGAATATTGTTTGCCCCTTTGTACACTTGCATGGAACATATTTTTTTTTAAATAATTCGGTTTCAACGGGAATCCAACCAATCACTCTCTGGTTGAAAGTCATGCGATTTACCAAATATGGCACGGATATTGTCATTATCATGTAACACCACATTTTGAAGGCTGCTAGTATCTGCATGGTAGCTTGGGTGAGACTCCCAAGAATTTGCGCAGTAAAGAGGGATTATAAGAAATTACACCAACCACGCAATTTACATTCAAAATTTGGTTTCAGTGGCTAAAACTCATTTATAAATTCATTTATTCGTATTTTACCATTCAACTTATCCAAATTGGTGGCTAAGACATATTGAAGAGCGTGGCCAATATTCTAATCATCGGCTCCCTTAATTGAATCTTCGGGTTCAAAACAACTGTTCGTAATCGCACGCGAAGAGGAAACAACACTCGCACTCGTCTAGTGCTCTCAAGTATTACTACCAGATAATCTATTTTTCTAGACATTTTTTTAATTGGCTATCATTGGGAATCGAGTTGGAAACCCCCGAGTGGAAGTCTAGTGTTTTACCAACTAGACCACGGAGGTTATCAAATTGAATTAGCATACTTCAACCCTTTATGTCCAAAAAACATTCGCACATGACTAGCACTTATTAATAGTATTACCAAACGAACTGTTTTACCAGACTGGGATACTTAATTTGTATTTTTTTTTTCGAGTAATGTCAGAAATCGAACCCGTACGCACCGAGTAGAAATAACCATCTTACCAAATAAGCCATGGAGCTCGTTCATTTGTAAACTATTCAAATTTAATATAACATATTTCTTATTATTGCACCTCTTGTGTCAAGGTTTATGTAGCTTCATAAAAATCAAATAACTATTGTACAACACAATACAATACGCAATCATAAAGTTATTGCATTCTTCAATATAACTGACTGAAGGATGAATACAATGCATTATATTATGCAATATCACTTTCTGAACATTATTCTAAAATGGCTTCAAAGTGACAGGAATAAGACGTGAAAAGGGAAAACAAGAAGCAAGATTGATTTCTTCGCAAATAACGGATGTAAATATGCAAAAAAGATCCAACATACTAAAGTACACATTGTTGTATTTTATTACACTTAAGTTGTATACAATACAACTTGGCGGGATTATTGACATCGGCAATCTCATCCAACCAACGTGACAGATGTCAAAAACGCCTTAGGTGAAAACTAGACTGGAATCCTTATTTGAGTAAATCTAGTTTTCAATGGAAATCGTAACCCATAACCCCTTGGTTCTTATGGCACCCGTCAATTTATTCAAATTGATGATTTAGACATATTAAAAAGCATCGCTGGAAGTCAACATGGCCATTTGCCTCACTAATCGAGCCTTTTGGTTTAGATTAACTGAAGTAGGCATGGAACTCGTTGTTCGTTATTACACGTGTTAGTAACACAACAATATACGAAAAGGCAACAACAATCGCACACGTCTAGCGTGTGTATTATTATTACAAGTCGAACTCTTTTACTAAACTGAGACCATTTTTTTAGAAATCCTAACGGGAATCTAAACCGTAACCCCTGGGTCGGAAGTCTGGCATCTTTCCAACTAGGCCACGGAGGTCGTCGTTATTGAATTATTATTATAGTTAGTTTAAACTATCGATTGAGAAAACGTGGATGTGTTTGTATAATATATATTCTCTGATACATACAAAAACATCCACAAATTATGGAAGAGTTGTGAGAGACATTGAACAGCGTGTAGCGATAGGAAACAAAGTAAATAAGTGCACTACAAATACATGAGGTGACAATGTATGATAGTATACGGAATGAAGTGAAAAGGGATTAATGTGAACTTAAGGCTGATGATTTGAATACGATAAATAATAGCACTATGAGACGGTTAGGGCATGTAGAACGAACGAATGAAAAAGGCCTTATAAAACAAATATACAGTGATAATTTGAGTGGAAGACGTGGTAGAGGAAACCCAAAGGAAGTATGTTTGGATGAAATGAATAATATGTTATTGTTAAAGAAGAAAATGTCTAAAAAATCAGATAAATCGTAGGAGTTCCATGATAAAGTGTATTAATCTAGAAGAGGCGAATGATGTATGTCGCGATAGTAAAGTATAGCCCCCTCTCCTCTCTGCCTACCCCGACACGGAAAGGGCTTGATGGGACGTATGTAGAAAAAGCAGCCAGTAAAATTTGCAATAATACTTAAAAACTGACTTAACAATTTTTTTTCGAATATACCTTAACCTGAAATATCTGATCCTGAACAAGTTGGATTGGATCTTTTTTTGTATGTAAATCATAATTTCGTGAGATATCCTTCCATGAATGCACTTTAACTAGTCATCTATTATGCAAAAATGAACAATAAAACTCGCAATTCTGCTGGGTCCAGGAAGGGAACAATGCTGGACCCTAGACCTCCCCCTTCTCCTAGCTCTACCATCACCTTTCCTGCTTATTTCAAAAAATTTAACGATATTCTAAATGTAATTTTAAATCATTTTGACTCATCTCCTTTACACAACGCATAGATTAGCGAAATAAATTATTAAGCTAAATATTATTTATGAAAAAAGAATTGGAAATTTTACACTCAATGTGTATTAACATTAATGATATCCGTGGCGTATTTAACAAGACACCTGTCTTCCGATTTAGGAGACGCGGGTTCGATTCCCGTTGAAACTCAGTTTTTTTAAATAAAAAGAAAAAAATATTTCAGTGTGGTTTTCACTTCAGATCACTGAATTATTTTTCTGATTAAAGATTCTGGCTTAAAGAGACTGTCATATGGCAATATTTTTTTGTAAATAGCCTGGAAAATATGATACTGTGCGTGGTAGGGGTTTATAGAAGTGACAAAAGCAAAAGATGTACGACAGGAAATAAAAAAGTATTATAGATATTTGAAGAAAATCTTGACTTTAACGCAGTAATTAATATAAATTTATTTGAAATATTTTATTGTAATAATTACACTAGTTTAAAGACTTACAAAGTGATTCAAAACATCACGGATATACTCGTAATTCCACAGAATTCACATATTAGGAATACTTATAATGTTTCTGAAAATACATCGTTTTTAAAAAAAAAGGACAAACAAAACAGCGGGTAATTTAAAGTGGACACTCAATATACGAGTATACACGTATATTAAACATTTGGGTTTTAGTTGCCTTCCATTTGTCGTGTCCCCAATAAACCAGGTTTTGGTCTGTATCTTACTGGGGATATACTCGTATACACATGAAAAAATAGATTGATATTTTTTTACCGATTTTTAATTAAGTTTATAATAACTTTGTCATACATTCTCACAACTTGATAAGTTGTGAGACCTAATTACAAGTGTGTACCACGTGACTCAACCCTTAGTAAACTTCATCGCTTTGGGGTAATTAATAGACCATTTCACAATCTCCTCCGTACACTACATATTATACAACTGAAGTGGTATTATACACGGGTACAATACAATATTCTAATCTTACAAAATAAAACATGACTGCATAATTACAATACAAGTTATTACAATTTTAGTACGCGGAAAATAGTGTATTTTTTAATTTAGTGTTCTAATATTATTTTCCACGAATTAAAATCGAAACGTTTGGCATCAAATAATATGGAGTAAATAAATAAACATTTATGTTAAAAAATATATGATACGTTCTGAAAACCCTCACAGGAACAACTACGAAGCGATATAGGTCAGTCTTGTTAATAAAAAAAAAGCGTTTGTATTTTTTTTCAATTTTATTAATATTCTTTCCCCGTGTTTTTATTACAAGACTTGGATAAAATTAACCTTGTTGCAAAACAATGAAAAAAATCTGACTAATATTAGGTCCTTACATATGAAATTGGCGTTTTGTTTGGGAGGAACATAAAGTTGATTTTTTTTTAATATAATATATTTATTTAATCAAAGTATGTACCATTGCTATCTATGCACTTTTGCCATCTCATAGGTAGTTCATCGATCCCTTTACTAAAAAAACCATTCGGACGGGAATCAATAAAATCTTTGAAGTCGGTTTGGACTGCCCCATCGGAGTTGAATTTTTTCCCTTGCAAGAAGTTATCCAAATTTCGAAAAAAATAGTAATCTGTTGGGGCAAGGTCCGGAGAGTACGGTGGATGTCTTAGACATTCCAATTGAAGCTCTTCTAATTTGGTAGCCGTCTGTTGTGCAGTGTGTGGTCTAGCGTTATCATGAAGCAGCAGTGGCCTAGAGCGATTAACCAGCCTCGGTTGTTTAGCAGCTAGCTTTTCCATCATGGTTTGCAGTTGCTGACAATAGACATCTGCCGTAATCGTCTGGCCAGATTTAAGAAAGCTGTAGTGAACGACACCAGCACTAGTCCACCAAACGCTCACAAGTAACTTTTTTGGAGTCAATTTTCGCTTGGGGCATGGTTTGGCTAGTTCGGCAGGGTTCAGCCATTGCGATGAGCGCTTCCGATTATCATACAGGATCCACTTTTCATCACAGGTAATGATTCGATTCAAAATCCCTTCATTATTGTGCCGGTTGAGTAATGCAACGCAGCAGTCAACGCGCGTTTGTTGATTTGCTTCACTCAATTCGTGAGGTACCCACCTTTCAAGCTTTTTCACCTTCCCAATTTGCTTCAAGTGGATTAAAACAGTTTTATCACTAACACCGCAGCCTGCAGCTAACTCGGACGTGGTTTGCGATGGATCCGCTTCCACAATAGCCTTCAATTCTTCATTATCAACTTTGGTCTCCGGCCGTCCACGGGGCTTGTTCTGCAGGTCGAAATTTCCAGAACGAAAACGTTGGAACCAAAAACGCACTGTGTTTTCTTTTGCGGCACCGTCGCCATACACATCATTAATCCTTCGAGCCGTTTCTGCAGCACTGGTGCCACGGTGGAACTCGTACTCGTAAATAACGCGATATTTCAAGTTTTCCATTTTGTAAACTGAGTGACGCAAAGAAAAAAAACAATTGAGGAAAAAACAAATGAATTATAATTTTCGAAACACAAATACTTGAGTAAATAGCTGTATAAATTTGAATTTGAAATTCCTAACCAAAGAGAAGATATTTGAGATCAAAGTTGCCAGTA